>VZTA01018771.1:89472-103150 GCA_013398855.1 Mohoua ochrocephala | reverse complement strand
TTGTTTCCAAACCAGCACAAATGGATATTACCATGCAATCCCATTTATTATCCCAGGTACAGAAAAAACCTCAAAAGCTGTTATACAATGCAAATTATTACTGTCAACTGATACAAAGCACTTTCAAAGCTTCTACTTAAGTATATCCACTTAAACTCATTGAATAACATTACATTGGAGGCACTGATCAGTGCTTCATCAGTGCTGGGGAAGAGGAGGGAAATCAGAGATGTTAATTTTTTATAAGGTCACCAATATTTTCATCGTCAACAGTGCCAGATTGTTGCAAACTATTTTAAAAGCTATATACGAAAATAAATCAGTTCCCAAAAATGGGTCCAAATTAAAAGTATTAACTGTATTGCCTTAGGCAAAAAAAATCAGTGTCTCAAAGTCAGCAATATTGGGATTAGCGAAAAGACACCTCAATATTCCCATGAACTCTGGAAACTTCCCCACATAGCTTGAGTTCAACAGATTTTCCAGCAGAGTGCAAGACCTATTTACTCAAAAGCCTTTTGACTACTAATGCCACTCTGTTGGGACATTTTTTCTATTAATAATTATTTATTCTGTAAGAGGGAAATGAGGGCAAATATGAATCTTTAAATAAATAAACACAAAATACAAAAGGACACTTAAGATAATACGCAGAGCAATTTGTTTCGATTAGACCAAATACCATCTTAATGGCATATCTTATTTAGTTAACTGGCACATATGGAATTTTCTGAGCTGAAGATTTTTGCCATAGGAATCAGCTTTTCCACTACATAACTTCTAGGATCGTTTGAGCTTCAGGTTACAATTTGATTGCTAAATCAAAAATTCCCATAATCAATACATTATATTGGTATGATTCTGTCCTGGTTTCATCTGGGACAGAACACTATACCAGCCACTAGGAAGAAAATCGAGTCTATTCCAGCCAAATCCAGAACACATTTTTAAATATGTTTGAAGATTAGAGCATTTTCAGAACAGTGATAATGGGGAAATTTAAAACATATTCAGTTAAGAAAAGGAATTGGTGTGTTCTAATTCTTAAATTTAGTTACAGAAATCCTTTTACTTCAACAGGACAAGATCAACATATTGCTCATTGATGCAGTCACTTATCTCTTGGTCAGTTTTCAAATTTAAAAAAAAATCAATACAAATCACAAATAACTATTTCATGTGACAGATTTTATATGAGGGGCCTTATATGCCAAGGCAAGATTTTGCTTATGCGTATTTATTTTCTCTAGAGGAAATTGTTGTTCCATTCTCTCCACAATTTTTTCCAGAGAGGCTTGGTTAATTTTATTTCAGGAAAACAAAGTCCTCACGTCACTAAATTCTCAGATCACAGAGATGCCAATACCCTACACTTTTCCTTTTGAAGAGGTTTCTACAATAAATGAAAGGAATTTGTAGTCATCGTGCTTATATACCTTCACTCCATGAAAACCCAGACAACATTCTCACCAATTTGAAATTTTCTCAGCTTAAATTTGCTCAGCATTGGGGTTTGGATTTTTTTTTTTTTCTCAATAATTCACGCTAGAATTTTGTGAAAATAGAAAAATGTCAACAGTTTATTGTACTAGGCTAAGAGGCTGGTTGGACAAACAAATCAGTACACCTTGCATTATCAGTCTTTTAGTCTGTTGAATACTTTGTATGGCCATTTGTTCATATAAACCACATACCCAAGGTCTTCTCAAACATAATCTAGGTTTCATTGTATTCCAGAAGCCAAATCCCCTGAATAAACAAATTTGCAAGCATATAATGCTCAGTTTCATTTTTCCCCAACTCTAATGGAATAGTTCTCAAAAGGAGTAATTTAAAGACAAATGTAATCCCAATTTCTTCAAATTATATGAAGCATCAAAAGTTACTTAGTTAGTCCCCTAAAATTGATTTAGATGGCTAAATTATATGATGCTGAATTTTATTTACAATAAAATTTGCATTCAGGAGCATGAATCAAAGTACTTCACTTGTCAGTATCATTATCTCCAGCCTTCTCCACCAGAAAATGAAATCTCTCAGACTTTGCTCATAAGTACAAAGAAGATAACGTGATGCCCAGAAACTGATTATTTTTTTATCTTTGTCAAGCATTTCTGATTTCATAAATCCTGTATACCTAACTTTTCAAATATATGCAGGGTATTATAAAACATTCAGACAACTCATCATAAGTTCTGTTTTATCCTGTTCTGTAGTCAAAAAGAGAGAGATTCCTCAAAATTTTAAAAAACATATTTTCTTAACCTTATAAGGTATCATATTCAGACTGGAACCCGTCCGACATATAGTCTGAAAGGGATAAGAACCCTGTGTATAGTCTACATGTTCCAGCTCATGAATACCTGCTCGAGACACTTCTTTCCTTCCTCAATCTTTCAGTTACCACAGCATTTACAGTCAAAGCAACATGAGGAGAAAGCAGGAAAGGGAAATTTGGTTAAGACTGAAAAAACAAAGCTATTCTGGCTTTAGTCTTTCACCCTCCATAGTAGGTAGTATGCAGAACAGATACTAACTGTAAAATATACCAAAAAGAACACCATGAAATCCCAACTGAGTTGTCAAACTCCTAGGAAATGGATGTATATACATGGTTAAATTTTTATGAGAGCTCCACATTTCTGAAAATACTATATATTTACGGAATATGCCGCAAACCATTATTATATATTTTGATTCTATAGACCACAAAGTCTTCTTTGCTCAAGATGAGGCAAGGCCTGTACAAAACCAAAATCAAATACACAAATAAAAAGATAAATAATATATCAACTAGAGTTGCTTGTGGAGAATATTTAACCAAAGTTGTCTTCTGTTTAAACAGAAACAGAAAATCGACATGAAACATTAAATCCAGCAAAATCAAAACACTGCCTTTTCTTTCAAAACTGAGTATTCTCCTTTGGAAATTCAATAAAACATTTGATCTTTGTCCTTTCAAGAGGGAAGAGAACTTCTCTCAGTTTTTGTAAATTAAAAAAACCTTAATCAATGACAGGAATCAATTGCCTCCTCAACAAGTTTGCAAACACCTGAGTGGTGCAGTTGCCCCACCTGAAGGATGCAATGCAATTGAGAGGGACCTGGGCAAGCTGCAGAAGTGAGCCCATGGGAACCTCACGAGGTTCAACAAGACCAAGTGCGAGGTCCTACGTCTGGATTGGGTCAACTCCCAGTACCAATACAGGCTAGAGGATGAAGGGATAGAGAGCAGTCCTGAGGAGAAGCAGCTGGGGGTACTAACAAATGAGAAGCTGGATAAAACCCCACAATGCGCACTTGCAGCCCAGAAAGCCAACGTGTCCTGGGCTGCATCAGAGGCAGTGTGGCCAGAAGGGCAAGGGAGGGGATTCTGCCCCTTCACTCCGCTCTCGTGAGACCCTCTTGGAGTATTGTGTTCATCTCTGGAGTTCTTAGTACAGAAAGGACACGGACCTGTAGAAACAAGTCCAGAGAAGGGCCATGAGAGTGATCAGGGGGATGAAACACCTCTTCTGTGAGGCTTTCCTGAGAGACTTGGAGGTTGTTCAGCCTGGAGAAAGCTCCGGGGACACCTTTTTGTGATCTTTCAATACTTGCAGGGGACCTGTAAGAAAGATGGAGATAAACTTTTTATCAGGGCCTGTTGCAACAGGACAAGGGATAATTGTTTAAACTGAAGGAGGATCAATTTAGATTACATATAAGGAAAAATTTGTTTATAATGAGGGTGGTAATACACAGAAGCAGGTTGCCCAGAGAGGTGTTTGATGCCTCATCTCTAGAAATATTCAAGATCAGGTTGGACAGAGCTATGAGCAACTGGATCTAGTGGAGGGTGTCCCTGCCAATTGCAGGAGATTTGGACTAGATAACCATTATAGGTCTCTTCCAACTCAAGCTATTTTATAATTCTAATCATCCACAAGCCAAACAACTAATCTTCAGACTACTTGCCAACCCTGTCTGGTATGGGAAGTTCCAGGGACTGGGCAACTCAGTCTTCTCTTCCCTCTTTTTTTCCTCCTGAAGCAGAACTCGTGTCTCAGATGCATCGTGCCAGCCTTTATGCATGCACCGGTCACCATCCGATCTTACATTTGGTCTCTTTCATATTGAGGAGGAGAGTGGCTGTATGCAACATGCATGGGAGCTTATACGCATCCTTGAACACAGAAGTTTTATGTGGCATTTCTATGCCCATTCTTTTCACACATAAAAGCTTCTGGAATATTAGTTATGGCGCTGTGATTAGGAATGATGCAATCGGTGTTCCCTTGCTCTCACACTTAAAAATATGAGATAAATAAAACCACATGAACTTATATAACTTTTATAGACTGATATTAAAAAAGCAGTTGTCAGAGGAGCAATAACTACTGAAAATAGGCCAAGCTATTCAAAGGACTGATATCATAAGAAATCAGCAAAATTTTGCCTTTTTGCTGCCTGTGCTCAAAACTAAGAGTATTTGTTTTCCAGCTTAAAAATCCTGCTTAAAGTCTACAAAATAATTCAAATGCTAGAAAATTTATTTGCTTAAAGAAACAAAAGAAAAAATGACAGAAGTAGTCAAGTTCAGTTGAACTGTGAAATATGACAGTATTAAAGTTTGAAGACATTTGTCTTTAAACTGTGGTTTTCTTCCAAATAACATGTAGCCTAACCTGCCAAAATTAAAGGTTTGTCAGATGTTAGTTCACTTGCTGTAATACAAGAAAAGGTCAGAAAGCAAACTGAAAAAAGAGTCTAGACAGCTTTAACCTCAAGGCTTTACTTTATTCCAAGAGACAGGGTTATCAGTCATATTATTTCCTATAAAAATAAAAAGAACCAATAAACAGAAAAAAATCTTAAGATTTAACATTCAAGGATATGACAAGAGGTTACTATTCTGATTTTGTAAGAAGTTTTAAATCATGTGAAGCAAAATATCATTCTTCTTACTTGAACATTCAGATAGCATTTTCGGCTTCTAAAATACCCTGTGATGGTTTAACTTACTGTGAATTTCTCAGTTATTTTAGCACCCAGAGGTAAGATGGGGGAAAACAACAAACAAATCCTCAAAAATTGTTTATACAAAAAACCCAAACAGACAAAAATCCTGAGATCCCACTTGAAGTAATTTACCAGTTGTAATTTATCTGCATGTGATTTGTTAGATTAAGCTAACCATTGTTTTATCCGCATTCAGGATAATTCCATAAAGTCATACATATATTTTCCTTAACAATGATGAAAGAACGGCAGCTATGATTGGAATTTTGCAAGTCCTCTTTAAAAAAGAGTGAGCAAACTATATTGTTTGGAACACAATTATTACTAGCAGTAAAAAATTTGAAGGATCATTTAGATTAACAAAACCTGGGAAAAAAAGTAAATTAAAACAAATTTACTGCAAAACAAGATTGGAATAAGGGCATTAACTGTTATAAATAATTGTGATACTAAATTTCTTATTCAGTCAACCTAGATGATTTCAAATATCCTCAAAAAATAAGGAAAACTCCTACATGGAGGTAACTGCACATGTTGCCAGAGTTGAGACAGAATTACCACAATATGCAACAAAATCTACGTAAGCAGGAAAGACTGTAGAAAAAAATAAAAAAAGGGCAAACACACGTAAAAAATTACTGAGTGGTAGCTTTCCCCCAACACACATCCTTCATTTTGCTCTCGAAAAAAAACACTTGCAAAAACTGCTTAATTTAAACTTTGATCATTTTGATGAGTTACAACATTTTTATTCTAAAATACACTATAAAATCATATTACCTTTGGCATATGAAATCTTGAAGCCCTAGAAAGGCACAGCTTAATGCTTTTCAGTAATTTTGTGTTTAGGGAAAAAAAAAACCCCTCTGTTATTCTTATACTCTTCACAAACTTATTATGAAGAATAAAGTGCCCCAGTATCCCTGAGGCAATGACTTTCCTGTGTATTCAAGTGTCCCATATTAACTCTCACTTTTCAAAAACTAATACTGACAGAAATAGCCCTACAGAGTTTGTGCTACTACATGTAAAATAAACCAATCAACCAACCAACCAAACCCCATCCACTTTCTCAATTTTCATCTTTTACATGGAGACTGAAAAAACCCCCAGATTATTGGAGTGTTTAAATTTTATGAAACACAAATAATCGTACTTCTGTTCTAGAAACTATTGCTAATGTAGAAATTGAACATGAAGGCTACTAGAAGCATTCTGTTTACATGAATTCTGCTCTGGTTCTGTCTTCACAAGTATATCCATACATCCTTTTCATCCAATTCTGTATATACAAAATTGAGCTAACTAGTAGAATTTAAACACTTGTCTATTAGATCTTCTTCATTTAACATTCAATGGGTAATGTTCACCACGCACACACACCTTTTCTCAGAAATATTTCTTTTATTTTTTTTATTTTTCAGTGTTAAGTGTACTGACAAACTTGTATGCTGCTCTGGAAAGCTGTTCTAGAACATTTTAATTCAATTCTGTTCTACCTCCCTAATGCCACTTAACTTATTTGCTCTCCTATCATTGTTCTGTGACAAAGAAGAAAAATGAGCCAAGGAGGGGGAATACATGATTTGCTCATGATGCCACAAAAGTCATTAAGTAGATTGAATCAAAGTTTTCTCATACCAACTTCCAGTCTCTGAAACGTGTTATTTTGCTGAATAATTTAAATTCACTGTTTTGAATCGTGCAGTACATTTGAACTGAAGAAACCACTTGTATTCGACGTCATATTACAATGAAGAAAGATTATTTTTTCCCAAAGGGAAAAAAAAAATTAAATCTTCTATGTAATTTATGTTTTCACTTCAGAAAAAGGTAGAACACCCATTTGCAACCTTTCACCTTTCGGCAGTTTCTACTTCCTATAACTGCCATCTGTTTCCTACTGTCTTCTACACAAATATGTGAGGTTTTTCAGTTGTAATAAAAGATCTCCTTGCATGCCACCTGACAGTAGCTTTCAGCTAATTAAATATTTTCTATATGAATGCTGAATAAAAGTCAATTATTTTATGGGAAAAAATGCTGAGAGCCAACTGAATCTCTTGAGAAACATCACGGCCTACAGGGAGGGGAGCAGAGACAGTGCAATTCTTAAGAGCAATAGAGAATGAGCCGGCCAAGCCAGCCATAAATCCTGCTACAGGTCTAAGGAAGCACGTTCTGCAGCAAAATGCTGCTGTTGGGGAGATTAATGTGATGTATATTCTGCCCTGCAGCTGCCAGCTCCTCTTCAGTTCAGCCAGTTTCCCTTGGGGGAGTCAATACTATCTGGAACATCATTTCCAGTCCCCACCTGCACGGTAGCTCTTGCTAGAGACTCTCAGAATGAAAAACAAACAAACTGAAAACCAAAAAGCCCCCACAAACCTACAAACCCTACCAGCCCTCAAAGGAAGCTCGCAAATGGACACCCACAGCCCACTAAAAAAGTGGAAAGGAGCACCCACACAAGGGATACCTATAGGATATTTTGAATTTATTTTTCCTTACTCAGTTTTTTGGGGGTTTTTGGTTGATTGTGGGGGGTTTTTTCTGGTTTATTTTTTGGAGATGTTTTTTTCATAGTGGTGTGGGGGGTTTTGAGGGGGTTTTGTGTTGTTTTGGGGTTTTTTTTTAGAAATAATAACCACGCAATAAAATTTAAGGGTTTAATTTTATATGGAATTGAAAAACAGGTCATGACAACCCAGAGAAGCCTACGGTCAATTCTCCTGGTTATCACCAGAGACTAACCTAGGGATTTCCTGCTGGCCGAGATCTCCAAAAGCATTTTGCATTGTTGACTACAATGTGCTCTAGGATGACCCTGCTTGAACAGGGCGGTTGGACCAGGTGATCCACTGTGGTGTCTTCCAACAGTACCCGTTCTGTGATCAAAGGGTTTATCACAACTTAATACACTAATTATCGGAATGAGGTCACATCAATTAAAGATAATGCTTGAAAAAGTCAAGGGGATAAATATAATTTCAAGTTACACATTCATAAATACATCCTAAATTGTGTACTAATATTCAATGCCCTTTGAGAAAGTTTTCTTTTTCTTCCTCTCTACAAACAAAAAAAAAAGGTGGAGGGAATGGGAAAGGCTCTTTCCTTTATTTATTATGGTTTACTCTTGCTTTGCACATGTGCTTTCTGCTGTTTCAAGAGGCTGTTGGCAGAGTAGCATACCTCGACCCTGCCTTTATCACAGTGTGAAAAACACCAGATGTACAAAATTAACGTTCAAGTTAATCAAAATATTGCTTGACAAAGCAAATAATTGAATTGCACTTTGGTAGACAATAATTAACATGCAGCATCTTCAACATCTGGATACAACTTTCAATTTCCGTTTTAACATCATAGAATGCTGTCTACACATTTTTTAATGGTACCCCTGATAATAATATATTCTGTTTTTAATCATATTCCACGTTGCAGGAAATGAAGCTTGCAATTTTCCCAGGTGCTTATCAAATTACTACTGCAAGCTAATTCTCATCCCCCAAGTTAAGAGTTTCAACACTGTGCACATTAACAGCCTGCTTATGTTCTTCCTGTACAACAGAAGGTAAGTTAATATGTGCTTCAATTATATCCAGTTTGTGCATTTATAGCACCCTGTGGGCAGCACTAAGAAGGCTGTAAATGTACTTATTCTGCTTCTTTAATGCTCTACTGTATTATAGGGAAGAGGGAGGGAGAGGGGGAGAGAGACAACTGCATCATTTTATCAAGAGAATCGATAAGGAACTCAACTTCACTGTATTGATTCGAGAGGGCTGCTAAGGTACAGCTCTCATTTTACTTGTTACAAAAAAGCTTACCCAAGCTTGACTTTTATATAAATTTCTCTCTTCTTCACCCGTGCGCATGAGCACACGCACTGGGTCTGTGTTTGTCAGCTTTAATAAAGTGCGTGTGAAGCACATTTTTAAGTATTGCAAACATTTTACCTTAAATTAAAATTGAAGATTTATTGCATGATTGCCTCTGCTAGCTGTGCTATTGACCTAACTGAACAGTGTCTTAAAAGGAGGCATTTATTTTTTTTCCTAACTTTTTTTATTTTACTGCAGGCCATCCTGAGGTTTCATAAAGTTGCAAACTAGCGCTCATGCAATTTGGATTTTTTTCCTTCCTATTTCCAATGCAGTGTTTGCTTACCTGTGGAGGGTTAAGTGAGGGCATACTCTGCATTTTAATTATTTATTTTATTTTTAATGGTAACCACTTTCCCACTTGTTCTTCATGTAAATTTCCCAGAAACAGTAACCAACAGTGTGTAAAAAATTTTTTTTTAAAAGTCTCATAGAATTTTTTGGAAGGAATATAAACCTCTCCTGCATTAGGGGACATGACAGATGTATTTCCTGTAGCTAGGAAAAAAAAACAACCTTGAGAAAGCTTATATACAAAGTTTTAAAATGAACAGTTTTGGAAAATATTTGCTCTCAATTTTCACTCAAATAGTTTTTGCTATTTAAAATTTCAAAGTGAAAAATTGGATTTTGTGACTGTTAATATTTAGATTTCACTACACAACTGTTAGATTTAGGCAACACGATACTTCCCTTTACCCTTCTATTCTTTGTTTACCTTATCAAAAAAACACAGATCAAAATTAAAAAAAAAAACTCAACAAAGCAAACCCAACCAACAAACAAAGGAAAAAACCTAAAACCAAAACTGTGGTTCAGCGAAAATGTTATCCACATGTATGTGTCAGATTCAGCTGGAGAAGTTTATAACAACTGAATCCTTTTTCCGGAAAAGGTATAATTTGAGAGGTGATCTTATTGGGGTGCAGATTATATACACAACACTAACAGTTCCTTCTCAAGTGTGTTTTCTCCACTTGCAAAAATTACATATACATAAAGTGCATCTTTTCATTTATCATATTCATCGTTAATATGTGAGTGATCCTCATCAGCAACAATCAAATCAACACTATTTTCAATTTTCTGTGCCTCAGAGAATGTGGCCTTTGCGTGTTTGTGTGTGACATAAATTTGACCAAAGGGACATGGAATTGCTTTTGTGCGCTCATTTCTCCTTCAGAAGTCCTCAGGCTTGGCGTCTAAATGTCTACAGAAATCTAGTATGTATTTTTACTGCATCACCAGAGAAATTCATTATGATTATTTTAAATCAAGTTTTCTTTTCAACCTTCTAATTTCTCAAGCTTATGGTATTGATGTTCTTCTCAATGACTGCAGACATTTTGAAGCACTGTTGAAGCAAACATTAGGTAAACATGTATTGGACTTTCTGATATAAACTGGTTGTGTGTACCTTCGAGTCAACCATAAACAAAAAACCCCAGCTTATCCTTTTTAGGGCAAAGATAGACAAGGGAAATCTCAAGAATTCCCTCTGTGAGAGACCCAAACCCCTCCATTTCACTAGCTTTTGCTCTACTTTGCTGACAATTTCCAACTCACCTTTATAGGAGATACCATAAGTTACTTCACAAATATGTATAGAACACTACAGGTCAAAAAAAAAAAATATATCTTTCTTCCCCCTCTGATTTTATGTTGTTAATTCGAAGAGTCTTCTAGAGATGAGTTTGACAATGGTCAATGGTTCTTAAAACCAGATACGGTCAAAACAGAATGCATGTTCCTACACATACCATTTGAGTCCCATTTCTCATGTCCTTACTGAATGTTAACACAGAAGGTTTTGCAAAAGTTATGGTTAAATTAAAATCAATTAAACAATCAGTTAAAGTCAAAGAATGTGAAGTACCAGTATTGGTACAAATCCCCTTTAGATAAATCAAATTCCAAACTCCAATGCATATATATGGTCCATGTTCAATCCAAAAATGTTTGCTAGCCCTTAATTTAGCAAATTTAGAAGAATGAAATATGTTTAAGCATATAGGCAAAAATAAAATTTTAAAAAATCAACAAATGTATTGATTTTTATAATTTTTTTACTTGGCCAGGAGTTTCAAAGTAATTTTTGGCTATTAAGGGAGGGCATGAAAAATATATTGTTTGGTTTTCACTCTTCAATGTTTTTTGTATATATCTCGTTCATGTATTTAAGGAACTGGGTTTATCCCATGGGATGTATTGTCACAAAAGAAAACATTCTAAATAAGTAGTGTGGAAGGAAAATAAGAGTGATATTCTCACATTCTATGTTCAGTCACTCATTCATTTTTATAAATAATTTTTAAGCTAACATCACTGAATTTGGTGAGACTATACTTACAGAACCAATGGAGAAAACTAAGCAACCCGAATAACTTCTTAGGGGATGAAACAGTCCACATTTAGACTAGCCCCTGAACAACTGTTTTTCTCCATTAATTCTCTACAGAGAAATCAACTGCACTATTCTTCTTCAAACAAGGCCTAGTTTTAAATCACCACATTGAGTTCTGTATATGACAGTCTTGAAAGGAAGGGAAAGAAAAAAAAAAAAAAAGAAGAAAAAAACCCCAAACACATTGTGGTTACTTTGCTGCTGTCTCCTTTGGGGAAGCTTTATTGGTACCAACCATCAGTCTGGATGATGCAGGTAGCCAATAGATCACAACCAAAGAGCTGGCTGGCAGTCTTTGTTGAATACATCTGCCTCCATCTCCTATTCTGGGATTTTCAACACAAACTGTCCTAAGAGACTCCAGTCTGTGAGGACCAAGGACACCAGGTACAGGTCTTAGTGACACCCATTAATTTGTGAGAAACTGCAGTCTGGCATATCAGCTGGCAGAGTTCTCACATTCCCCCAACACTAAATTCAGAAATATGGAACATTAAAAACCAAACAAAACCCCATTGGTGTTTTTTAATTAATTAGTAAAATATGTTCAATTTTGCTGTCAGCTCCTCACCAACAGTTGCACAAAGTAAGGTTTAATTGCTTAATATTTCAGTAACAGAGAAAGAAGTCGAGAGAAGATAATAGAACTTTTACCATTTGTAAAAGTATGTTTGACTACCTCCTGTTAGATATTGCATTTCAACGTGCAGGAAGAGGATTAAGAAATTCTCATCATTAATCCATTGTGCATGCTCTGCAGTTGCTCTTTGAGCAGATCAGCTCTTGACAGAATGGCAACATAGCACTTGGAAGAAATATAGAAAACACAATACCTTATATGCTCTGCCCAGGTCTTTCAGGAATGTTCTTGGACATAATTATGCAGTCTTTCAGTCTATCTATGCTCATCTGGAATATGTCGTCTTAAAAAATATGACCAGAGGAGGTCCTCTACAAGAGCTTTTAAGTATATACTGTTCTGAATTCTCTTGGAATGTTTTCTTGTGCAAAACCTGAAAAATTAAATTGTGATTGAATGCAATTTTTTTCTTTGTTCTAAAACTGGTGATAAAGAGATGCTACCTAATTTATGATAAAAGGATATGTGCCAGTGGGATACATGTGTACAGCTACCATAATGACTCTCGGGCTGTGTCTCTGCGTGTAAAAGCATGCAAATATATATACACACACACACACACAGAAATGTTTATGCATATAGATATACTCAGATACCATTTCTCATGTGTACTGGTTTATGCAATAATACCTCGGTGTATCCATCCAAGCAATATCCTGTCTACACAATCACTTTTTTTTTTTTATGACTTGTCTTTTTAATACTTCAGAAAACATAGGTGGGGCAGACAACAGGCTAGCACTTTTAGATAGTTACCTTATGCCTGTGTTTACCACAAAAAGGAATACACTCCCCACACATGCCTTCAAGGTATCATCACAATGTTCTCGTCATGATGGGTCCCTGAGCTTGCCAAACCTTGATATTTCATTCTGCGTATTTTTCTCATAAGGAAGAATCTCAGAAGGCTAAGTGAATGGAAAGATTTTTTTTTTCCTTTTTCTTTGTAATTAGGAGAAAACTAGAAAGAGATTGTTTTTCTTGCAAGCTGGTGTCTTTCCTTCAGATCTGCTCAGTACAGAAGCTGTGTAATTTTTTCGTAGGTTACTGTAATATACAGTACAGACAGCCACAGTCATATTTGGCTGTCTAGAAAGACAGAGTTTGCAGTCTGTCACCTTGAAGGACAGATACACAACTTTCCCTTGCCCAGTCTCTTCTGTTCTCCAGGCTTCCAGCTCACTCATGTACCTCCTCAGTTCCTTATTCTGCAACGGGCTGAGAAGATTGTCCCTTCTGAGTGAGTTTTCAAGAAAAAGCATGTTCTCTTTCTCTCCTTGGAGTTCCATGTATCCTAGAGGACAGTGGTCTGGCTGGACCAAGCCAACAGGCCCCCTTTTTGCTGGTACCCAAAGGAGCACAATGTGAATGACATGCAACACAGAATAATGAAGTACCGTTCACCTCAGAGAGCAATGTGTCAAAATCAGCTAAGTAATCTCTGTATCAATACCTATTTCAAAATTAATAAGTGAAGGGTAATTCCTACAGCATTTATACACTGATCACGATATTTTAATGCTCCCTTGCACAAGGGACATTTGGCACAAAGTAATGGATTTACCACTGACAGGTACTTCGGTGGTCATATGCCAGAGAGCCTTCTGGAATATCTGGTCTTTAACAAAACTTCACTTGATTAAAGCACTGTGAAAAGCTTGATCTCACTGTCCTTGTTCAATCATTGTTTTTATTAACATGAGGATGGCTTTCCTTTTTTTCCTATTTATTTTCTCATTTATTCTG
>VZTA01018771.1:28872-89441 GCA_013398855.1 Mohoua ochrocephala | reverse complement strand
TTTTTGAGTTAATAAAAGGGGCAGGTCAGCATTCAATATTCCAGCCTCATTTTAAGACATTCTGGTAGATCTCAGCTGGCCCCTGTCAGAACTGAAACCAGTGGCAGAAACTCCTTGTGTCTTAACAGACTGATGGACAGCAACACCAGCCTCCAACACAGATCCTCTGTGGTGGAGGAAGGACTGAATACTGCATATGGGAGCAGTCAAAACCTTTTATGATCTGAAGCAGAGGTGGTGAATGATCACAGCCCTGAGCAGTGGTGTCTCCTTTCTCTGAAAATGTTTAGCCAAGATGCTTTTTAACTAATCGGTTCTTGATGTCACATCTTTTGAAGCACCATGGATATCTTTCATATCTTCTTAACTGCCACCACTGTGCCTTGTGTCACAGCATTTCCATCTTGGACATATACTTCAGTCTTAGCCAAATACTGCAACTCATGCTTCCATAACATGACTGAATGGATGACTGAGAAGAAAAACATGCTTTGCAGAATCCATGCTGCCGCTACGGCTTACCCCATTTTTCCATTTACACTCTTATGCTTCACCTAGAGAAAAACTGAGCTGCAACACAGAGGTAGCAGTGGCAGAGTTTTCACAATAATATAAATAGTTAACTTTTTGCAGTTGTGTCAATCAAAATCTTCAAAACTGTATTTTCAGTTGTCCTTATAACGGTATGCCATACGATGTAATGAAGGGGGCAGAAGATTTTTTATACCAATGTGGGTATAATTTTAATGAATAAGTGAAGAGATATTTTACCAGCGTGACAGTTAAACTATTAAGAACTGGTAGAATAATCTTCCTTTCTCTCTCTTTTCCTTTGCACTGTAGATAATCAAGGTAAGGAAAAATGATGCATTTTAATGCTTTATGAAGTACTTTGAAAGTAGAATAAAAAATAATTTTAAATGGTCTGTTAAATTTATACTTCTAGGGTTTTCTTTTAAATTAAGATCATTAGAACTTTGCTAAGTTCATCATTTTTCCTTGTAATATTAGGGTTATTAAGTATATCATTTTTCGCTGGTATATGTGGCACAAAGCCAAATCATAAGCCAAGCCAAATGGAACACGCAGGGAGAGAGAAGGGGGTGACATACTAAGAGAGGTATTTCTTAATAACAGAAACCTAGCAAAAGAGGCATCAAATTTGTCAGCAGAACTGAAGATATGACTCTATCAATAATCCGTGGCACTTTTGTATTTCCCAGCTGAGGCTATTATACAGCTTTGGATGACAGCCTGCTTCAACTTCATCATGCAATCCACTGGGACAGAAACTCATAACTGGCTTTCAACATAGATCCTTCATATAAAGGGTAATAACTGCAGCCAGTCAGTGTGGTAAGATTATCAGAGACTGCAGCAATGAACTGCAAAATGTGGGAAAGACAGTTTGACAGAAACCTGACAAAATAACCTCAGCAGGCTAACTCCTTTAAACATCAAGGAGAGAAGTAAGGTACCAGAAAGATGCCCCACAGAACCTTCTTCAACACTGTTCAGCTGATGTTTTTTTAATTAAACTTATCTGGACCTAAGTTCAGACATTAGAGAAGATGAATAATTAATCAGAAACTTAAGCCACTTCAAGAAAAGAGATAAAGATGCTACAGAAGGTTTTATCTGTACTGATGAACATTATTGATGTTCTTGCAGGTCCATTGATTTTTAGCAGAAGAATTCAATAGGACTGTCATAGTGACATAACAGTATTATCTAATAATGTATTATCTAATAAGGTTTTTATCTAATAATGTATCTATGTAATGTACGTAAATGAAACTTAATTTGGCCTATTTAATTGTCAAAGGCAGAAGTCTCAAAATTTTCAACATGACTTTTTTTAGGATCCACTATCTTATTTTTGGAGGTTCAATATAAACTTCTCTCTGCTCAGATCCAGGCAACTTCATCTCCAGTTGCTGATCTCCAAAATTTACAGAAAACTTTATTCTGCATTTGAATATGAGGTAGGCTGGCTTTCACATCAAAGAGGAGATTCAAGGGCTCAAGCTTCTGCAAACTGCCCCACAATAACAAAGCCCTTTAAGAGAACACTTTTGGTTGTACATGTAGATGTACTCGTTTGGTGGCTGGTCACC
The DNA here is from genome assembly GCA_013398855.1 of Mohoua ochrocephala. NCBI lineage: Eukaryota > Metazoa > Chordata > Aves > Passeriformes > Acanthizidae > Mohoua > Mohoua ochrocephala. The sequence goes on along the minus strand of VZTA01018771.1, from coordinate 87,324 downwards.
AGTGCTGTTCCCTAGGGCTTAGTATTGAGGGCAATTCTGTTTAATAGCTTCATCAATGATCTGGACAAGGGGATTGAGTGCACCCTCAGACAGCTCACAGAGGACACCAAGTTGGGCTGAGGGATCGTTGACCTGCTGGAGGGCAGGAAAGTTCTGCAGAGGGATCTGGTCTGGTTTGATGGGCCGAGGCCAACTGCATGAGGTTCAACATGACAAAGTGCCAGGTCCTGCCCTTAGATCCCAAAACCCTGAGTGCAATGCTCTTCATGCAGCACCATTCAATCCCCATCACAGTATTTTGCAAGGGAACAACAGAGAACTTTCCTAATGCTATTGTGTAACCAGCTAACAAGTATAAAGCCTCAGTCCAGCCACTCTAATTTCTTTGTGGCTTTTATTTAATGGTTTTCAGAGGAAAAAGGTTAGTTTTGAGAACACAGGAAAGAAATATTACTTTTACTGGGAATCTGTTATTTTTCATTCAGAAAAATCAAGCAAAATATGTTATCCAGAGTCATTTTAACATAGATCAGAGAATTTCCTTTTTTAATTGGAACAAGTGTGTTTTATTGGCTCAGTTAGTTAGAGCATGGTGCTAATAACACCTAGGTTGTGAATTCAATCCCCATATGGGCCATTCACTTAAGAGTGGGACTCGATGATCCTTGTGGGTCCCTTCCAACTCAGAATATTTCTACGGAACAACTGAACTCATTAATTTTGGGTATATAGTTTATGATTGCACCCTAGAAGTGTCCATTTCTTTCCCTCTACTATAAAAAGACATAATAATGATGACTGAAATCTTGAGGATCAGTTGAATTCTGCTGAGATATTTTCATATTTTGCTAGAAAGCAAGTATTGCAAATTTTTCCAACAAGATATATGTGGTTTCCAGTGTTTGCCTCGTCCTTCTACAAAGAATGAAAATGTCAAAACATCCTGCAACATAAAATACCTATATTTTACTTGTCATACTTATTAGTAACGGAAGAACCTCAGAAATCTCTGTCTACTGTCTGAAGTATAAGGTACGATCTCCTAAGTTTAAAGACCATAATGAGACTTCCAATAGGAAATCACTGGAAGTGCATGACAGCTATTGGAGTGCACAGGTACTGTGTTAAATTGCCAGGCATTTCTACTGAAGCCTACTGCGGTACATTAACCCTTCTTCATGCTTCTGGCAGCAAACAACAAGCACAAGGTAGGCATAATTCATGTTAAACCTTCAGCTACAGAAAATTATGCAAGATAACTTTTCAGCCCACTACAGCAATGAAGAAATAGTCCCATTTGTCTAATAAACCCTCCTGTGCCTCTTTCCTTTTGGCTATGACCTTTTCTTAACTATTCTCTTCATGCCTTACTCAGAACAAAACACCACGTTCACATGTGAGGAAGCTGTTTTGTTTCTGAATCAATCCCCCATATGCTAACAACTCAGGGAGTTATTTTGATACATTTCTGTGTCAGATCACAAAAATGTTTTTACATTTTTATAGAGGTGTTACAAAAATAAAATTATTTTGGGTTCAAATGTAGCAAATAATCTTAGCATATTCAAATGCAGTATGATGAGTCTTCTTCTGAAAAATAAAATTTAAAAAAAAGAGTAACTCACCTCTGTGCAATACCTGAGAAGACATAATTACTTATAGAGAGAGTGAGAGAAAAAGCCATATAGTCACGGATTATTACAGAGGTTTCTGTTACATATTGCATAACTGTGTTAGCCTTCATTCTCCACAGAGGCATTAATTCTATTCCGTGGAAACCTTAAAATTCAGTTATGTTCTGAGCCAGAGTGAAAAACAAGCTTATTAAAATTCTCCATGGGAGGAAAACCCTGGAATCCTTTCACCAAGGTAGGTCAATGCTTTTTCTGAATCCAAAATCTCAAAAACTCCAGGGTTTCTGCTCCTGGCAGCAACCTTCTCCTTGACTATTATGAGCTTATGGATACTTGAATGCATGATGTCAAATAACGTGATTTAGCACAGAAAGAGCTCAGCACTTTTCCAAGCAGCTAAGGTGAAAGTAAATAAAATTTACCCTGTTTCCAGAGGAATTTTAGTAGAATTTATTTGCTCCTTTTTTTTTTTTTTTTAAATGACAAATCAAAGAAATTAAATTGAAATTGCCCAGATTTCTTCCATCAGCCCTTTCTCAAAAGAACTTCTGTACCATGACTTCTGTCACATATCAGGCATGTCGCACAGTCTTTTAAATGAAGCTTGACATAGTTAAAGGAATTACTACTACTTATATGAGACCGGAGACTTTAAAATCAGCACAAATTAATTCATAAGGTAATTATTCATAAAATCATGGGAAGATGGGCTGCAACAGACGTCATTTAGTACAATTTCCCACTCAAAGCAGGACTACTATCAATACTAAAAAGATCACTTTTCATTTGAATCTTTTCTGAGTGTTAGAGATGTGAACCTTATAAATCATAAAATCTTAATAAGGAAACTATCATGGACTTCCAACTTTTCACGTATCAGCTGCATTCTCAAGCCACTTTTTCTGGCATTATCCTCTCAGGGACAAAACACAAGCACCGCCATTGCTGGCAAATATTAATTCCTTTCTAAAAATGCACACATTACAGGACATGGCATTAAAAATATATGAAAAATCATTTAATGTATGCTTATATGCAGCATAAATTCTTACTTATTAAAATAATAAAAGATAAGCTAAAGACTTTGTTGTGCTGTATTTATGTTTATTGTAAAGGTATTCTGTATTTCAGAAGGTGCAGTTGTTGCCACGGAAACTAATTTTTAGTCTATTGCAGAGTAAATAATTCCATAAATCTCACTTCATATCCAGTTCACAGGTATGATTTCCTTTTATTATTGGGATGGGAGAGGAGAAGGGGATAAATTTTTTCCTCCCTAGGTATCTTTTTTCCATTTGTAGTTTTTCAGTTTGTCTAGCAATGTCTTTTAGAAAAACAGAAGTAATTAAGAAGAGAGGAATCCACATTTTGCAGAAGTCCTCGTCTGAACAAATGAATGTTTCATGAACTTATGGAAAATCATTTATTTTTCAGAACTTCATTGGTTCCATAGGTAGAACACAAATAAAGGACTGACTAAATGTAATTCTCCGTAGGTTGAGAAGCTGAGATAATCATTTTTGTAAAATGATTTAAAATACTGTAAATAAAGGTGTTGCATAAGCTCAAAGTACTACTGCTATTCTGATCATTGCTACCATTTATTACTGTGCTGGGATCAGTGAAGCTCATTTTTATAGAAAAGTTTTCACATGAATTTCACACTTCCTGGGACCTGCATATCATGTATCACACACCAGTATTTTAATGTTTTAGTTTTCATCCAGAATGCAGTCTTGTACTTAGTAAAAGGGCCTGTGAATGTTTCTTTGATACCCAGAGGTGTTTATTATGAGAATGTAATTGGTGGAATGGCACTAAGAACTCCATCTTTATTGTTTTATATCTCTACATGCTATTGTGTTACTCCCTGTGCAACACCATATATATTATCCATGTATCTAACAGAAAGACTACCTTTCTTTTGTGCTCAGTTTTTCTTTTCTTCCAGAACCGAGATTTTCACATTACCTTTTGCAGCCTGTCTCCTGCAACATCCATGCAGAGCTGGAAAACAGAAATCCCAATTCTGTCAATAGGACTGAAGCACACTGGAGCTATCAGATTCAGCTAAAAGTGGGAAGGAAAACTTAGCCAGGGCCAGAAGAGGAATCATGGCTTCAGAGCCTACCTCCTCTGTTTAACTGTTTTTCCTGGCAGGACCTGGCTGCCATACTGATAGGGAGGGAGGGAGGGAGGGTGTCAGTGTCAGCTCTGAGTGTTGAACGTGGCCTTGTCCAGCAATGTTACTTGTGGAGTTCACCACTGGACTCGTTCAAGACTTCTCGTAGTAGAGGCACATTTGAACAGTACACTGAGGGAATGGATTACTGCAAGGAAGACAGGAGGAGAGGTTAAGGAGTTTCTGACACCTGAAAGGGAAAGAGGAAGGGGGGAAGATAAGGAAGTTTGTGGAGAACTGATGTCGCTGCATCTGCCAGGAATATGAGGGATACAAAAGAGGAAACACTGAGTGGTGCTGCTGGCAATGGGTCCTTCACCAGCCCCAGCAGCATCTGTCTGTCTGCATCAAGTCTGCTGGCCTTTCCTAGTGCTCTGACATAACAAAAACAGGCAGCAGGGCCAAGGCCATTTTGCTGTCCCCAGGGTTCTGCTGCCTTGGAGAGCTATCTACCTTGGCCATGATGAGAGCCAGGCCAAGTTTAAAAACAGCAAAGCTGAAGCCAGGGCCATTTCATGCAGTTACATCAACATTAGAATCATAGAATACCCTGAGCTGGAAGGGACCACAAGGATCATAGAAGTCCAACTCTTGGCCTTGCACAAGGCAGCCGCAAGAATCACACCGTGTGCACTGTTGCATGCAGACACTACAGATTTGATGCAAAGAAGGGCTACCGAATACCTATGAATATCAGGAAGGTCTCCATAAGTAATCAGATAGAGATATAGCTCTAAATGCAAGCAAAAGTAGCTAGTGGATATAAAACTGTATAACTACATTTTTTCAAAAGACTGCCCTGTCTCAGCTCAAATGAGCATAGCAATGCCTCTAAATTCATTTTATAAGTGATATAAGAAAGTATTTTCAAGTTTGGATTAAATGGAGACTTCTTTATTTTGGTTGCTGCTAGAGCTAGATCTGTCTCTGCCTATTGTTTGTTTCCATGTATTCCCCACTCAAGCAAAAACTGTTTTTAATTTCAATGGAAAGTGTAAGTGCTCAGACTTTAGACAGATCATACAGGCACTCGAGTCTGACAAGTGGTTTAACTACTTCAGTTTTGGCAACTATGTTTCAAACAAAAGCAAGGCTAAAATGTCATTTTTTGAGATACCTCCAGTGGCTGCATTAAATCACACTGCTCAGTTCAGTGTTTCCAAGAAATATTGTTGTCCTTATACAGAATTTATAGACTTATTAGGAATAATCAGGGAACGGAACATTACCATCATCATGTTTTCTGACTTGTTATGTATTTATCCATACACTAATTCCACAGAAAGAACATTTCCTTTTCTGATGACAGCAAAGTATCCCTCATGTACTTAATCTGAAAACTTCGGCATTCTGGGAATGTCTTGTTTGTTTAGCCCTGAGGTTCTGAATGTTTTGGGTAAATAGCAAAGGAACCCAAATGCAGAATTTGGTTTCAACGAAATACAAGAAAGAAAATGGTCACAAAAGGAGATTTTATATCTAAGTAATTTCTATTCTTACAAGTCTTCTGACCAACATCGACATTTCAGAGCTTGCCAAACATATACACCCTCAAGCAAAAGAATTATCACACAACTGCAAAGCTGCTACGGCTGATATCCATCAATAATCTGCAGATTCTTAAGGTACCTCCTGTTTCTGTCTGTTTGCTATCCTACTCCATCCTCTACACTTTTCAAAAACTAAGATGTTTAACATTAATGCCATTATAATGAATGTGCATTTGTGAAGAAAGCATTGGATCGAATTATACAGCTTATAAAAGTAAATATAACATGATACAGTATAACTAAATCACTCAAAAGAATGTGAGTAAATTGAAAGGTATTATAGAACTCCCTAGCCTTTTTATAAAATTATGCTTCACACTTAAAGGCATCCAAAATTATGAGATTCAAGGAAATGTTTCTTTCATGTCCATTTTAAGACTGCAGAGGCCTGTAAAAATAGTATTTAATTTGGCATATTTTCTCAGACATAATTTCAGTTACTCAAAAATTCATGCAAAAATGTCAAAATGAGTGGATTTCTTGGTATGTACAAAGTATAAGGTGTAAAAGGAAATTCAGAATTGCAATCAGATGAAGCAAACATTTTTATACCTGTCTCTGTAAACGAGAGAAATTTGATTTTGGCATGCACTCAGGTATCTGATATCCTGAAAACTTCAGAATAACGCATGCCCACTTTCACAAAATAGTTTTACTGACATGAGGGAAGAGATTAATTCTCTTTTTCCTATATTTTCTACTATTTAAAATGCACTACTGTGTTCAGTTTACTGAAATAAAATGTCCATTATCATTTAATATTGTATCTACATGGATTTTAGTTTGTTGTTTGCGGGGGGGAGTTGGTTGGTTGGTTGGTTGGTTTTTAATTCAACATTTTTATGTTGCAGAGAAATGTTAATTCACTGTAAAATTCTTCACTCGCCTGTCATAGAGTTTTTCAGCAACAGTTGAAAAATGGTTCACAAAGGAGTTAAATAATAAGAATCTACTTCATATTGACAACAGAAAACACAGTAGAACTTGTTATCTTTATTACAGGTCTTTATTATAGGCAGCAGTTTTGTGGGAAAATAAACAATGGGCAAGAAGGCCATGATTGAAGGAAAGGAAGCATTTCCTGAGGTAGGTAACATTTAGACCATTTAGAGAGGTTTGTTTCCCCTGGAAATGACATGCTTTGTATATGGCTTTTATAGACTTCCCCGAAAAGTCCATAAAACAATATAGTTTAAATAATGGGTCATTATTGTTTAATTTTGCACATAGATAACCTAAATGTCTAAAGCATGTTTGCACTGGTTTTTGTTCAAGAAATTCTGATCAATGACATTGATTTTGAGGACACAATATGTCAGCGTTAAACTAAAATCTCCTTCTTAATGCACAGTTACAATGCACAGTAAATAAATAAACCCAGAACACAGTACCTCTCATAACTTCATTGCCTCAATTAATCAAACAGCTCAGTGTCTCTAATTAACGTTAGTGTACTGTCTGGTTTTAGGACAGGGTAATCATTTTGAGCTGACTCACGAATTTCAGACGGGAGCACAGGTTTAATGCTGATCCCACTTTAAAACTCTTTCTTCTCTCCAAGAGGGAAGCCATGCCAATCAGCCACAGGTTCAAAAGCTCCACTTCAACTACAATTTCAAGAGTACATATACATACACAAAAAAAATAAAATGGAATAAAAATGCAAAGACAGTCTACTCATCAAAGACATTATCCATTATATCCATGTTAATATGCACAGGAAATAGGAGACTGGGGTTTTCTTTGTGGTTAAACAGTTCTGTAAAGCAGGAGAGATCTAATACAGTTTTCTTCCAGCAGCAGATGAAGCAGTCAGTGACTTTGTTTTCATCCAAAAATGTCCCAAGTGTTCAAAACTGCAATATATTTCTGTAAAATCTTCTACTGAAATTATAGCTGGTTCATCAAGAAATCATTAGTTGCCTCCATCTGGCTATGTTTTAATTCTTCTTTGTGACCTCCCCTTATTCATTCCCCTTCAGACATGTGAAGCCAGAGCTCTACTCCATTGACCAAATCCCATCAGTCTTAAAACTCTGGTCATCCTTCTGCATAGACAGCAGCTTCCTTGGACACATAGGGCATAGTTTTGTCTGCTTAAAGTGTTTCAGTTCTTACATTTAAATGCGCCATCAGAAAAAACACATGGATTTCACCACAGAGTATATGTTGGGAGATAAGGGTAGTAACTTTGTCAGATATATTATGATTCCTATGTTTTTGTATTTTGTTTTAATTTAATTTTATTTTTGCCCGTAAATGTGCTCCTGCTCAACTCAAAAGGGGGTTCTTACTCCTGCCTAGATTCAGACTCTAACATCCCCTTCCAGGGCCCTGTTCAGCAGAAACACACGAGCCCACAAAATATTTTTGTCTGTGTGAAGCAAGACAAAAAAACAGGGAGAGAATTTTGTGAAGTTGTTATATAAAGTCATGGCACTTAAACTCTAAGAGCAAACTATTAGTGTTACTATAAAGAGAAATAAGTGTTGAGGAGTTATTCAATATTGATGGTGCAATTTTGTTTGTACTCGAAACCACTTTTCTGTCTTTTTGTGGTCCTTGTCAGAGAGCAGGATACCTTGATTTATTAAAAATTTTCTATTGTCTTTTTAATAAAAGATTTCGTGTCCAATCAAAATAATAAATGTGTAAGTAAATACTCTGGTCAATATTCATTGCATTGGGAATCATTCTGCTTCCAAAACACCAGCTGGGGTTTTTTTTTCAAACCTTCAGCAAAAGGAAGATCTAGAAGTAAGCCTTATGGGAAATAATATTATTTTTGTTTGCACTCTGCCTGCAGTTCATTCCTGAGACACGTCCAAGACATGGGAAAAGAAACAGCATCTCAGAGAAAGAAGGAATACGCAAAACTACAAAGACTTCTCTAGGGATGTCGTCCCTCTGGTCTACTGGTTTATAGATTTATGTACAGAACTGTCACTCTCCTAACTGAACTGATAGATTTTCCTTTTATGCCTGAACACTGAACAGAGATAAAGAGTCAGGGCAATACATATCTTTATTCCTTCAAATATTCTGTTCTTTTTTAACAAACACATTTGAGAAGGAGAGTTCACCAAACCCCCAGATACAGTTGGGCTAAAGCAGACTCACCTGGGAATCCATCTATTCATCACTCACCACTTTTGTCACATTTATTTAAAGTGACAAAATTATACACAATATGGAATCACTGTGATTTGCTTCATTATTTTTTAAATTCTGCTACTGATGCACTCTTCCAAAAGCTGGCACAAGGGAGCCTACTGACTTCTAAATTTTTATTATTCCTCCGTAGCTGTGATAGTAGCAATTCCCCATTCTACACGTTTCCTGTTCATGAATAGCTTGTTGTGTACTCCTTCCATTTTCCTTCCCACTGCCCCACACTTAACTAGGGCTTCAGTGATTCTAATTATTGATTTATCCACCCAAAGTACAAAGCCCTAGTGCCCAGATAAAATCCTGATAACTGAATTATTCTTTCTGGAAAAGATACATGGATGGCATATGAGATAACTGCCCAGGTTTGCCTGTAATGCTGCTTTATCTGCCTATTTATCTACTTCCAGAACTCCAGCTGTGATGCTTCTGTATAGATATTGGTAAAATGTTTCAAACAAATGACTGCCTGAAACATCAGGTATTTTTCATGACCGCTCTTCTGTTTGGTCTGTGTTTTGCTTTCATATGTGTGTCACTCACTACTCCAAAACACATCATCATGTTTAGTTAGCCAATGGTTTAAAACACTTTCCACCCCAGACAGACTTGGACAGACTCTTGAGAAAATTTCCGTGAATTTATATTCACACTTACCTGAGTACTATGGTTTGATAAATTTTACCTCCATTCCATCAACTTTTATTATGTAGCTGTATGCTATCACACAGGCTTACCTCATCCCAGTAGCTACAATATTCATAGGAGACAGTACTGAAATGAACTGCAAATGCATCAAGATTTATAAGTGCTTGTAGAACTTTTCCTGGATTCTTATTAGATTGACTGGCAATTGTTAGGTGAATGACTAAGCCTACAATTTCTGTTTCCTCCTGCTGAAGCTCTTACATTCTCACTCAATTGTCTTATCTTAGGACTGGGTGACTGCTCTGAATAAGAGACAATATTCCATGTTTGTAACTTTCTTGCAGCAGATAATTGAATTATGCGGTGGATTTCATTAGTATGAGCCAAAGGAGTCCTGAGTAGCGTGAGCACATACATTAAAATTTGTGCTGGTTTTGACTGAGACTGGGTAATTTTCTTCAGAGTAGCTGGTATAGGGCTGTGCTTTGGGTTTGTGCTGAAAACAGTGGATTTGTGATGAACACATCAATGTTTCAGTTACTGCTGGGCAGTGTTTACACTGAATCAAGGCCTCTTCTGCTCCTCATAGTGCTCTGGCCAGCGAGGGGGCTGGGGGTGCTCATGAAGTTGGAAGAGGACGTAGCTGGGTCAGATGACCCCAACTGACCAAAGGGACATTCCATACCACAGGACAGCGTACTGGATGTATAAAGCTGAAGGAGAAGAAGGAAAGGAGGGACATTCAGGGTGGTAATTTTTGTCTTCCCAAGTCACAGTCACATATGTTGAAGCCCTGATTTTCTGGGAATGGCTGAACAGCTGCCTGCCCATTGGAAGTGGTGAATTAACTCCTTGTTTTGCTTTGTGTGCATGGCTTCTGTTTCATCTACCAAGCTGCACTTACCTCAACCCATGAGTTTTCTTGATTTTACTCTTCTGGTTCCCTTGCCCTTCCCAAAACTGGGGAGTCTGTTAGCAACTGCGGGGTTCTTAGCTGCCAGCTGGAGTTCTACCACAACAAAGTCCTACTAATTTATGCTTCCCTTTCTAAAGTCCCTGGACAAACTGCACTATTTATAACTAATTAAAGTTATAGCACAATATGTTTTGACTTGAAAATAGGACACAACTTGAGGAGAACTGTAAAAGAGATATTCTGAGCCCTATCTTATTGTGACCACTCTCTACTTTCTTTCTGGGAGACAGTATAGTCAGTTGTCAGCTTCTGGGTGCATCTGATGCTGCCTGGATAACCACGTCCGTAATGCATCTTTGCTAAACAGTAGGGCAGAAACACCTTGAGATTATTAGAAACTTCAGAAAACATTTACCAGACAATTCACAGATTACAATAGTCTACTTAATACTTATAAACATTGCCATTAACTTGTTTTCACTTTGGGAATCTGTTGATAACCTTTAGACTAAAAGGTGTAAGAGGCACTAGTGAGTACAGCAAAAGGGTACACATTGTACCTGTAAAAATGAGGCCAAGAGATAGCTGAAACTGTGGCTAGGACATGCAACAGCCATGCCAGGTCCACAGCTGTGGTTGTCAGCCTTTGCTGCTTCCCAATGATCTGATGGCACGTTTCAATGCTTCTAATGGCAGTTTGGGCTTCGGGTTGACCCCTTACGTTCTCCATTTTCTATATGCAGTGCTGATGTCCAGAAAATTGCAAGGTACCTGTTTCCCTTACCTACTCCATCCTGCAAAACCCTTCCCAGAACCTTATACTGATAACTTTTGTACTTTTACCAAGTAATATTACAATAGACTCTCAACTCTTTTGTGCTTCAAATACCGCATCAAAGGAGACTGCCTCGCTTTTTAGTGCTTACCACACTTTTATTCACTGTAGGGAACAAGTCACAGTCATACAGGAATGATAACTTCTAATCCACTGAACTAGATGTAATTTCCATTTTCCTCAAAACTTGTACTTATCTATTTCACACAATTTCAAAGATGACCCAATGTCTCAAGTTTTAATTTCTGCTAGTTTATAACAACTGCAGAGTTCTTTTAAAACCAGAATTGCTGAAGTGTTTACCTCTATTAACAACAAATTATAGACATTTAAAAATGTCTATAAATTTGTCTAAAATGTCTAAAATGCTGCTAGTCAGACACTCCAGTGATAGGTAAGAATCACCACCCAAAAGATCTTACTTCATTTACTGACTTTCGTTGGTTTTGTTTGTAGATATATTTCCCCTTCTGTGATCTAAAGAATGCTCATGTACCTGGAATCAAGCAACAATATATGTTGCAAAACACAACTGGAGTTCATCTGGTCCAACCACCTAGTTATTTAGACAAAGCAGGTCTAACTTCATATCTAAAACTTGCTCACAGTTTTATCTTGTCAGTCTTTGAAAATATGCAAGGACAGAGAACTCACAGCCTCTCTGGGAAATAATAGAGCTCATCTTCCAAATTAGAAATTCAGTCTAAGAAATAAGTTTGACAAGAACATTGAGTGATTACACTCTATTCAATTTTCTCAGTCAAAACCATAAGATGACCCTGGATATATTTTCATAAAGGAATAAATAAAACACTGTTATAGGGTAAAAAAAGGGCAGATTTGGGATGAGGAAGAAAGGTTCACAAATCACTGGAAATGGACTCATTTCAAAGATATTAAAAAGTACCAAATACAGAACAACGTATTCTCTGCCATAGCAGACAACCCAACTCCCATGGGTGAAATGGGGACTGGGAAAAGCATATATTAGCAAAGTAATGTATCATTTTAGGTTAAGACCAATATATTACAGTCAACCTGCTTTCTTCCACATCTTGTGTTGGGGCTGAATATGTCAACAAGATCATACAACTTTTAACTCTCAGGCTGTCATCTGGAAACATTCATTAAGGCAGCAAATATTAAAGCAATAGCCCCAACTTTAGAGTCAAAATTATATTCCTTTATCTGCAAAAATGAGTGAAGGATAAAACCACCCAGCATTTTACTTGCCAATATAATTTGAAGTGTAGGGAGGAAAAGAAGATAAAGCTTCTTTCCACCTCTCACTTTTTGCATCAGAACCATGGTCTAATGAACTCTGATACAGTGACTTTTATTACATTTTAGTGCCAATAAAAAATATCAGTTGATTCAGTAGCTGACAGCATACAATTACATTCCTACCTATAAGTAACTTCTCTAAAAACTTCCTTGTAAGCAGAGGTAAATGATTTCACCACTACAAGAAAAAAAATCTAATTTTCCCTTCTAATTTCCTGACAGCATTAGAGGAAAGTATTTATAATGCAGCAATACAGTTCTGCAGAATTAGAAGGAAAAAAGAGCTGTTGCTGCTGAACTTTAAGATCATACATCCAGTAAAAACCTCTTTAAAAATAGCAAGAAGCATAAATGAGATCACACATAAGGATAGAATGAGTTGCAAATTATTTTTGTAAATCTCTAAACATAACTTGAATGAGTATGCAGTTTCATTCATCAGATAAACTTATGTAATGCCTTGTTTTCTAAGTGGTCTATAAAACAAATGTCTGACCACAGTATCTAAAAAAAAAAAACCCAGAAGACAGTTGTTTACTAGCAAAAAAAGTATCAATATGTGCAGTATTGCTTATTTAGTTGGCCATAAGTCATCTGCAGAGGAAACTCATCTGTATGACACTTTTTTAACATGTTTTTTTGTTAACAGACACCTCTCTCCACTCTGGGGAGCTAATTGGCCTGTTCATGTGTATAATGTGCTTCCATGAAGGTAAACCAATAAATAAGTTGTGTTTTTTAACTATGAATATCTTACAAAATAATTAACAGGAAGATATTACTTATAAAGCTTGGTTATAAATCTTAATTATGATTTCTGTTGCATAAACGTCATAGACAAGATACTAAGCTGGGCATAGTGATGTTTTCAATTCCCTCTCTCCTGTCCAATTTCTAAATTTTGTTCATCTCAGCCTCCCGGAAGAGCCAGTGACCATTTTCTGTTTATAAAAACATCTATAAAGGATACCAGAAAAGGTGTAGATGCATTTTAATATCTGTAGGTGAAGGAGAATACTTCAAAATTATATTACTGGTTAAGAATTAATAAAGCTATTCCACATTCAAAGAACAATGTTTTGTCTGCATTACTTACTGGCTGAGTTAGACATCTTGCTGCATGTTTATTTTATTAAAAATTTAAAAGCATAGAAAATAAGTAGTCCAAGAGAATTACCTTTTAAGAACCTGAAATTACAGTGACAAAGAAAAATGAAACATATTTGAAATAATTTGAATTAAGGAAGAAATATATGATTGATTTATCACAAGAGAAAATAGCATGCATAAACTTGGGCAATGAAAGTGTTTATGTACTTACAATGTACACATGAGAAATATTTCTATAATGTAGATTAAGGTTGTATTGGAATTCAGAATAGGCTGGTGCTATTTGGTTTACTCTTACAACAACATAGAGGTGGAATCAGTTCTAGGATGTTTGTAAGATTTAAAATATTTTATTTTTCTGTTTTATGGAGGAAAAGTATTTTAGAAAGGAAAAAGTAAATTATTTATAACACTAGAGCAGATTATGGCAGAAAATGCATTTGAATGAGCTATGGAACAGTTGAAATAATATTGAGAAATAAACTAAGAATTTCTTTTTGACCAGTAATGATGTTAATAACAGTTGCGATACTACAAAAAAACCCCAAACTCCTCTGGGTGGCCACGTGGAATAAAAGATACAGTATTTACTATCTGAACCAAAGAATGTTATTTTTATCACTGAATAGAATGCTATATCAAGAAGCAAATGCAAAGAGCCTCACAGTAAACGCAAGACGTTTGTCAAGCATTTGATTTGCTCTGTCATTCATAAAGAGTGACAAATAAAGAAACCTTTTTGAGGCATGGTCATCTGATTTCCCTCTCATTCCTGTACCCTTAGAGCTTCTAGATTATTTGGTAACTCCCACCCCTTCCCTGCACACACACAGTCATTTCTGAATATCTTAAGCAGAAGGAAATAATGTCTGCCCTAAACGACCAGGCTGGGAAAGGTATTATTCAATTTCCTGAGACCTCAACTTCTCTGATAAGGCTCTGATTACAGAGCGGTGCTGGTCAGAGTGCACCTGGAACAATGGCACAACAGGGCTTCCACTACAAAAACGTGTTTACAGAAGGTCTAAAAGCAGAAATATTTCAGGCAGTCAGTCCCATTTCCCACCAGCATGCCAGCCAGGCTCGAAAGGATCCAAGGAGAGCCCATCACAGTCCGGCCCAGGAAGAGAGAGTTTCAGAGCTGCAAACCCTCACGGACCCCAACAGCTGAAGCTCTCCATTCCCCTCAACAGTGACTTGTCCACATAACTTTGACAATGGCATCTTCCCACTCTCCAAAGGCGGAAGAAAGAGAACATAAAACCTTGAAAAATAAAGTGATGGATTTGAAGTTAAAACTGACATCATTTGGTTGGTTAGTCAAATTTTTATTACTCATTGAGGTAGATCACAAGTGCTAACTTTATGCTAAAATGTCTCTGAAATACAGTTAAATTAAAAAACCTACCCATTGACTCTGATAGAGTTTCCAGAACTCAAAAATATTACTGAAATATTCCTTTGGAAAGAACTATTCTAAAAGCCAGAAGTTTGAGAGAACTTTATTATGTTAACCATGAACAAAGGAAGGAGCTCTGAAAGTAGAAGGTACTGATGGTCATCAGTTCTTTTGCAGTTAAACACATTCTCTACTCTGGAGGAGTCAAAGTTCAAAATAATGAAGTTTATGATGACCCTAACAAAAGAGAAAGCTATTAAGACACAAAAGTCAGAATGTCATCATTTGCAATTTTATTTGTAAATTATCCACAATACTACATAATTGATTTACTTGGGAAGCTACACATAATGAATATTTCCTGGTACTCTGTTTAGCACCTTTTCTCTCGTCGACTTGTCAGGAATTTATGTAGGGAACATTTAATAATGATAAAAGTGATGCTTTGCATAATATTCCTGTGCTACAAAGGGAGACCTCTGATTTGACCCTCCTCTTCTCCCCCTTCTTCAGTATTTTGTATTCTCTTTTATCTCTTTTCTATTTCTCTCTGTGATCAGCATTTTATCTTTCTGTCAGATGCCTTTTAGAGGCTGCAGAAACTTTTTTTCTGAGTAGCAGACTGAAAATGACTGAGACCTTCCTCAACTAAGCACACATTTAGATGCTGGAATCTTGTGAACATTATCCTTGTCAGATTTGCTTGTCAGATATTATCCTCGTCAAACACATGCTCTCTCACAGAGTTAATCCTCTGTAACTCACCAAAGGGTTTAGTCCATATATTTTGAACTGATTTCTCTCTTATTTAAAGAAAGAGGGAAAACAAAGAAGAGATTTCCTACTGCTCATCTCTTCCCCCCAATATTTCTGTCTTCTACTCCATCAGTTTTAGAAGAAAAGGATCCCTAGGTTCTTGATTTAATTTATTTGATAGAAATGCGTGTACTGTGAGGACTTACCAGGCCTAGCTGGGACAGAGTTAACTTTCTTCATAGCAGCTTGTGTGGTGCTGGTTTAGATTTATGTCCAAAATGAGACCGATAAAAAACCTATTTAGCTTTTGCTAAACAGCATTTGCACAGCACCAAGATCCTCGCTGTTTCAGTCTGCCCTACCACAGCGAATAGTTTGGGGCTCACGCAGGGGGTTGCAAGGGGACACATGACGCAAACTAACCGGAGATACTACGTGCCATATAATGGCAGGTTTGGCAATGAAAGGAAAAAGAAGGCAGTATAGGGAGGTTAGCCGAATTTTGCCTAGGAGCAGGCTGGGCGTTGCTCTGCCTTTGGGAAATGGTGAGTGATTGCCTTTGCATGTCTTGTTTTTGTTTTCTTTCTTTCTTCTTCCACTTCACTTATTAATTTATTATATTTTTATCTCAACTCCTGTGTTTTCTTGATTTTACTCTTCTTTCCCTCTTCCCTGTCCCACTGAGGGTGAGGGAGTGACCTGTGTGGTGCTGAGCTGCCCACCTGTGTCAACCCACAAGGGGATCAGGGGAAAGAAGGCAGTCTGAGATCTGGTTCTCTCCATTTAAGGGTATAGGAAAGGAAAGTATCTAAAGGTATAATTAAAGGAAGCAAACAACAACAATTTCAGTAACCCAGTCATGACTGAAACTTTTCATTTCAGTCCAGCCTGCAAAGGAACTTGTTTTCTTGAACTCTATCTGCCAGAAATACATTAAGGAACATCATTAACCCTATGGTCACACGTACTTTGTTCTTTTGTCTTTTATCTACAAAAAATAATAACGTGTGTAATGCTAATGAATAAAAAATTCAGGCCTTTTGTCGTTTAAATTTTGCTTTGTATTTTAAAAATGATACAGTAGAGTGACAGCTACATGGGAATTTATGCTGTATCCTGAAGTCATTTTCATAACCGACAATTTGAAGAGAACAGAACTTACAATGGCAAATTTGATTAGTATTTTATTAATTTAATAAGGTGAATTAGCAGATGATATGCAGTCTTCCTGACTGTGTTCTATGAACATGTCAATACAATTCCAAATTTCCTACATTACACATGGAAAATTCATTTCTGTAAGCAGTCACCACCGTGCACTTGTATCACCATGCTCCGCTGGTGGGCTCTCCTAGTAGTATTCTCATCTCACGTGGCTAAGGAGGCCAATGGCATCCTGGCCTGTACCAAAAAATCGTGTGGCCAGCAGGACCAGGGCAGAGACCACCCCCCTGTACTCGATACTGGTGAGGCCGCACCTCAAATCTTGTGCTCAGTTTTGGGCCCCTCATTGCACGAAAGTATTTGAGATGCTGGAGCGTGTCCAGAGAAGGGCAACTGAGCTGGTGAAGGGTCTGGAGCACAGATTATACAAGGAACAGCTGAGGGAGCTGGGAAAAAGGAGGCTCAGGGGGCACCTTCCTGCTCACTACGACTGCCTGAAAGGAGGGCATAGCCAGGTGGGGGCACGACCTCACTGCCTGGGATGTGCTACCTCTTCTCCCAGGTAACAAGTGACAGGATGAAAGAAAATGGTCTCAGGTTGTACCAGAGGAGGTTTAGACAAAATTAAGAATAATTTCATCACTGAAAGTGTGGTCAGGCTGCCCAGGGAAGTGGTGAAATCACCATCCCTGCAAGTGCTCCAAAGGTGTGTGGATATGGCACCTGGGGACGTGGTTTTGTGATGAACAGCACTCACAGCAGTGCTGGGTTAACGGTTTGGCTCCATGACCTTAGATGTCTTTTCCAAACTTAGTAATTCTATGATTCTGTGGTTTTACACATTTTGACAAAAACTCCTCTCTCCTTCATGCTATGGACAATCAAACAAAAAATCCTCTTCTAGGAACTGTATTCAGTAGATTCTTTACAGGTGAAAGTCTCTATAAATAGATTTTTTTAAACAGCTATTATTCAATTTCAGCAGTGTATCTGTATTAACAACTCTGCAACAAGGTGAAAATAGTAGACAAGTTGGATTGTATCTCTTTTCCATAATGCTCAATTTCTAGCAGCAGCTAAATACCTAGTTATTATTTTGTTTTCAAGATCTTAAAGCACATATCAAATGTTCATTAGTAACACAATTTTCCCCCTCACATTCCTGTCTCAGGGCATTAAAATATGCATATTAATTTGGATATATGGATAATATAGTTATGTTAATTAGGGTAATATACATGTATTAATACACATATTACCACTTCTACTGAAAGCTAAGCTATAACACAGTGCAAATGCAGTTGTCTTCATAAAAAGAAAAAAAAAACAGAAAAAGGAAAAAGCTGAGGATCATCGACATTGTGATCAGCACTTCCAGGGTAAATGTTAATTTGTAACAGAGTTCCACAAGACCTTCAGGGGAAAAAAAAGAGGAAAAAAAATTCAAAGACCCATCTTGCTCTTAAGGAGAAGCTTGTAGGTCTCATGAGACAGGGATGATATGGTCATTACATGCAATAAAAGCACTACGTGTGGATTTTTGTACAATATAAAATAAACATCATTAATAAATATTTATAATGCTGGATATTAGCTCACTCATATTAGTACTTCCTTAAATTCAGGGCAGTTACTTTCTGAAATGACTTTTTGCCTATAAGAAAGCATTTGTGGAGTCTAGATTCCAGGGAAAACCTAGGGCTATCATGTCCTCTCACCTCATCTCTTATTTTCTGTTCCTGCCCTTTGAAATGTATTTCATTCTTTCAGATGTGTCAGGACTATTTTGATTTAAATGACCTAATTTTCACTTTTTTTTTATCATATGGAATTAGATGGTTTGCAATTACATACAGTGGAAGACATCTAATTCTGAAGATGAATCATCTGTAAAATAAACTTTTATGCTTACTCTATACAAAAAAAATTTAGTTAATGAAAATATCAATAGACAAAATCTTTCATTAAAACAGGTCAGATGTCAACCTTCAGGCCTCATAGAGATCCAAAACCCCACGCTTTTAATGGAGCATGTTGCCTTCAAAGTCTCTAAAAAAAGGTGTTGTTATTACAGTTGCACACAGTCACCCATTTTTGCTTTGCTGCGTTTTTATTAATGTAGGGATAATTTGTTGTTAAGAGTTTTACCTATAATGTAGAACTTTGCATATGCTAGATATTTCGTTACAAAATTATCTAGAGTCCTGTTTCACTGAAGTGTCTCAGTTGATCTTTCTGAACACCCTTTGCCTTGAGATTTCTCCTGGAGGAACCACCAGCTCCTCATTTCCAAGACAGTTAATTAAGAGAAAGGAATTGATGTGTAGTACTTCTCCCTGCTCATCTAAACAATACAAGGTCATCAGTATGCAAATAGAATTAACCTCCTAAATAATAGAGTTTGAAGACCTAGTCTGGTCACAGTTCACACAGTTAATTTTCAGCTGTGACCTCGGAGGGAAATCAACTTTTTTTTTTTTTCCTTTTTTTTGTCTACCAGATAAAGAAAAGAATCTGAAGGAGCTTTGTCCATCTGGTTTGATTTTTAAGAAATACAAATAACCACAAGTAGCAGAGTGGTTTTATGCTGACTTAGTCCAACTGTTCCTGGCTGGGAAAGATGGTGATCCAACATGCTGATAAAAAGAGAGCTATGAGTATTTAAGTTTAAAGAGTGGAAGAATCCTTTAGTTTGTCTTATCTGTACTTCAGAAAGTTTTTCTGAAATATAAATAAAAAACGTTCTTTGAATGTATTACTTTCAATCAAGTTTTGCCTTCTAATATCAAATTCCTTGCTGAGTAGACAATTTCAGTTCTTAAGCAGAACTCGATGGTGTCATCTGTGTTTATAGAATCATGGATTACTCCCTTACCAATGACCAGGCTCGTTCATGTTCATTTGATGTCGAGTTAAAAGCAAATTTTCCGGATAAATGGAAGCTGCAACTGCCAGAGCTGAAAATCCTGGGAGCATTGCACACCAAGTGTTACCACAGCACTCCCTGCCAAAAACAGTGCAATATTTGTGTTCATTCATGTCTGTTAGAAAGTAAAGACAGAGCACAGCAAATTCTTATTCCTCAGAGAACATTACCTCATCAATTATTTCTAGGACGCTTTCATATCAGTTACATTTTGTGTCCATCAAGATTCTTAAATTAAAAAGATCCAGATAATCTGTGGACAAAGCCAAACTGAGACTAGCTGCTCATGAATATATTACCTAATAGTCATCCCTCTCCTGCAACTACTTTCCTTTTGTTATGCAGCTTAGGTATCTGTGCTATAATCTATCGGATAGCAACACACATTCAGGAATACACTAGTGGATCATTAGAGAATATTAAACACAAGAGTAACCAACCTCAGTAAATGAACTGGCCCAGATTTTCCTTTCATAGCTCAATTTGGATAAGCACTAAAAGTAGTTCAAGGAGAAAGGAGCTGTAGTTTCCACAATACCACAGTAGATTAAATTGCTTCAGATGATTGAATATACATGAAAATTCTCAAAAGGGAGAAAATTATGTGCTGTATGAAACATGCTTTTTAATTTCTAAGTATGGTGAAACTTGTTAACCCTGAAAATTTGCCATAAAGGGCACTAAGGTCACAGGTTAGAATATGCAAGTAAGCCATAAGAGTGCTTCACAGACTGTAACTCCTTGTAGGAAGTGTAACAGCAAAATTTACATGTTCTTGCACAAATAAGCTAATTTGTTTTCTTTTGGTTGCGGGGAGGAATGAGCAAATAAGATGTGATGAGCTCCCACAAAGGAAAATGCAAAGTCCCACACCTGAAATAGAATAACCCCAAGCAAGGGCAGCAGCACACCGAGTTATATCGGCAGAACCATAACCTGACTGAGCAGGATTAGCTGCATGCGGGTAGCTTTGCAAGAAGGGTACCACAGGGGATTTCTTCTAAGCCTATGCTTCCCTATATTTCATTTTCACAGTATTCATCATAGTAGGATGAGGAACTAGTGGTATTTTTTTCTGGAATGGGGGCTATGTCTTCCCCCTGGAGCTTTCCTCCTGCGCTTGGCTCTGTGACATGGCATCAGTTCAATCCCAGGACAGCAATGGATCACACTTGTAATTGCTAAGATGGAAAAGAAGAATGCTTCCCTCCAGAGAGTTCAGTTTTTCTCTTCTAGACTCGCATTCAGGTTTTATTTGTTTTTCAAAATGACTGTAATGATTCTTATTAGTCATCAGGTAATACAACATCAGGGGACATAGGAAATTAATTTTCAGTGTCAGAAAAATGAATGAATTAGGTAGCTGTGAAATCTGTGAGGAGAAAGAGGCTGGCTCATAAATTATCTTTTTTTGAAAACAAGCATGCACTGATCCAATAGCCAGACTGAAGTTATGTAGGTGATGGAGAAAAAAACTCAACTGAACCGCGCCCACAAAAGTAGGTGTATGGTGAATGCAGCATCAACAGATGCCTGTGCAGCTTCATTAATTCTTCTTACAAAAGTGCATAGATTGTCACAGCCCTGTTGCTGAGACCAACATGTTCAAGATGTTCTGACTCCTCACTGACTCACTGAATATTCCTCTTCTGGTGCCGGAGTAGAGATTTCTCCCTTCCAGAATTTGTGAACTCTGTGGAAGAGGCATATGTCAAAAAGTCTTAAACTCACATTAGGCTCCCATTTCTACCTTTTGCCTTCTTGGCACAGCCCAGCAATAACAGAAAGGAATTTCTAAAAAAAGAGAAAATATTTGGACTTTGAATGCCAGTAGGCTCGAATGTAAGACAAAGCTTTAAATGAACAAGTAGATGACATCTTAGTGCAAAGATCCCCAAAGAAATCTCCATGGCATTAACAGCACACATTTCAGGGCTAAAATCTTTTTGTCATCTTGTATAACCATCACCACTTCGAATGATACATCCAGAAACCAGCATTGCATGTTTAGCAAAACAGTTTTAAGTTCTTCAGAGGTTTTCATGCCAGTCAGCTCAGCACACACCGTAAAAGCATTTACATACAGAGACCAGTCTCCCTTTAGAGCAAAGAGAAAAGAGGTCTCAGAAGCCTTGGTTCTCAAGCCAAGAACTCGCTCAAGGAGCCCACTTCTCACTATGACTAGACTCCTTATGGATGCGTCACAGGTCAGTAACAACTCAGAAATATTTTATTTTGAATCAACTAAAAAACTAAGCAATAGATCATTTCTGGGAAAAGAACCATCTTTGCTTTGAAAAACATAGCCCTCTGCAATTTAATATTTCCTATTATCCTTGCAACTCTATCTAAACTTAGTAAAAATTCTAGTCTAGAAAGTCACACATTAAAATGTGCAACACATATTTATTTATAGATTCATGTAACACACTCACTGAAGCTGCCAGAAATCTGTAAAAAAATCTCACCCCTTGTTAGAAGATTTGCATATATGGAAGTGGACTGTTCATTAAGTTTGCAAAATCAGATCACTGTGTTGATCAGTACTTGTGCATCCAGACCATGAACCAAAGTCTATATTTGGCTTAAAATAGACAGAGTTTTTCCCAGTTTATTTCTGTAACTGAATATAGTGTTTGACTTCATGCAATATTTTTCACAGGCTTTGTATGATCTCCAGCAAAAATATTTCCGTGGCATCAATGACAAAATATTTGATTTCTATAGGCGGAATTATAAATTGGAAACTCACAAGTGCCCATACTTTAAATTGATTTCAACAATGCAGATAGGATACTGTAGAAAAACAGAGCACACCATCTGAGCTTTTTCTAAGTTATATATAATTACACATGGCTAGTCCTTTAAGGAATGCATTATTAATTTGTTAGGTAATTTATTTAGCTAATATTGGTAATAAAGACTTGCAATAATCTCATATACATACAATATAATAATGTTAAGCTCATCAGAATAACAGTTTTAAAGACAGTTTTATAAGCAGCAGCGTGAAAATTGCTACTAAGGACAGCAATAGGATTAACAATAGCAACAGATCAGAGGAACAGAGAAAACCTCCACAGGACACAGCAACAAGCTTGTGCTATTTGCTTCTGGAGACTTATCAGTGTCCCTCACTGGTCTCTCAGGCAGCAGAACTGTCACATCTTTTGGAAGCTGAGACTGCGAGACCTAGTAACGTATTTTGTATGAGGAGAGGATCCCCAACCTCACACCTCCTTCTCAGAACTGCACCAAGTTTGGGGGTGGAGGCGGCGGCGAGTAAGGTGTTTTGGACAGGAATGTTCACCTAGGATTTTCAGGGAGTAGATTAACACCTAGAATACCTGTGTAGTGCAGGTTTTTTTGAAGAAAAAAAAATCAGCTAAAATATGTTACTGCTACTTGTATAAATATACCAGATCAAGCAAGAATCATAAAGTTCAGAAAGTGAGGTGCTTATATAAAAACAAAAACTGTCAAAAAATTACTTTTGTATTAATTTTTCTACACTTGATCTGTTCCTTGGACTCTAGTTCCAGCATTAGCAAGGAGTGGACAAAAACAATGGCAAGGGTATAATCGAACAGGGGTGACAGATGTGACAAAGAACTGTGAAGAAGAAAGAAGAAACCAGATGCAGACAGTCACTGCCAATTTTCTCTCAGGCATCAGCAACACCAACAGCTGCTCTGGCCCAGCCATGTGAGAGCTTCATTATATTATCTAGATGAAAATGGAAACAAGTTAAACTGATCAGTTTCTGGGATTAGGACAAGTCCTTAAAGAGATGCCATAGTACAAGCATAGAAACAAGAAAATTACAAGTAAAAAACCTTCTCTTTTTTTAATTTCAGAAGAAGCTATTTTTTCAGCGTTACACAGACCACTCTTTAATTATTAACTCCCAGGTACCCCACCTTCTTCATCTCTTGTAACTGACTTGTTTTGTATGAAAGGTAAACAAGTGAGAGAATAAGCAAAGATAAACACCTGGTAAGCTGACAATGTTCTACCAAGAGCAGTGAAAAACCAGTTCTCACAATCCAGTTTTCTACTGATTTTACTGGCTGTTGGATCACAACTCTAAAGAGGGATAAAAGATTGATTCTCCTTCCCATCATCACACAGAAGTACAGAAATCTGTTTTAAATTAATTATTCAGTAAGTTGGTGTTTGCTGGGGTGGCTCTTTTTGGGGATGGGTTTTGTTTTTTTTCCTTTAAGAAATATAGAAGATTCTAATTGTAGTTATTTTCAAGTTTGAAAATATTCATATGTAAGATCTTATGATTGTAATTGAATCCAACTAATATGAACATAATAGAAGAAAACATGCCAAAACTTTACACACAAAAAGGAAATTCTCACTAGGATTAAGGAAATAATCAATTTGGTAGTTTACATACAAACTCTCAGTAGTTCCTAGTCGAGCTGGAATTTAAAGCAATGCATTTTTTTTTCTCCTTTTCAGTTACATATATTTTCATAATTTTCTAGAGATTATTTCCTTTCATTTCCTTGTCCCAGTCAACCCAAAGTCTGAAACATCCAATTGAATTAAATATATGTAAAAAGATTGTTTCTTCCGTAAAACTGAATTCTAAATCTAGCAGTGGCTGATTAGAGAAGGACTCCAGTTTTCAGTGTGGAGATTTTCTTTTTGTTGCCTTTATTTTTATTTTTCGTATTAAAACCCCAAATACCAGTGGGGGTGTTTTGGCTAATATGTCATAAAACTATCAGCCTTGAAGAAACTTAAGTTGGGCACTAGTGGCATTATGGGAAATTGAAGAGAATACTGCGTTGGGTTGAGGCAAGGAGAGGAAGGAATACAACAGCATTCCTTGAAATTTATAACAATGGCAAATCCTGGAAGTGGTTTAGGGTTATACACGGCAAGGTCCTTATAACCAAATCATTTCAGGTTATACAATACACAAATACATGGATTTTATTTCCAAACTGTTTTGCAGATGTGACAGCTAGGCTGTTATACATTCATAGAGAAATAATTAGTTTTCTGATGTATGATGTTTTATTCTGGACATAATTTCATAGACTCCTTCTTTCAGTACATAAGTAAGTTTTAAAGCACAAAACTTTTGTTATTG
The DNA here is from genome assembly GCA_013398855.1 of Mohoua ochrocephala. Classification (NCBI taxonomy): domain Eukaryota; kingdom Metazoa; phylum Chordata; class Aves; order Passeriformes; family Acanthizidae; genus Mohoua; species Mohoua ochrocephala. Next base: position 62,639 of record VZTA01018771.1, on the reverse strand, counting down.
TTTAATGCCTAATAAAAACTCAGATATTAAGTGAATTTTAGCAATTTTAAACACATTTTATTTCTGTCACATGAGAAATTCCAGAGTCAACACTTATGGATCTACCCCTATGAAAGACTGCATGGCCGGGAGGTAGGACATAAAAGTATGGACACTTCTAATAAATTTTACTGGAACATGTCTTATTTTGGTTGTAGATTGTTGAAGTAAATAGAAGTTAAATACAGGCAGTACAGAATTTAAGCAGGTCCATAAGCACCACTTTCTAGCCTTCAGAAAAACATCCTTGTAGTGTACAAAGGTCCTGATTTTGTACTGGCTGTTGCACTAGACACAGAAGAGATCACCAAGATATAAAAGTTTAAATTTTACATGCCATCTTTAGCCCACGATTCTTACAAGCTAACTGAGAAGTAGAATTGAAATGGGGCACCACTATGAAATACTATAAGCATCACCTGAAGGAAATGTGTGCACAACACTTAAGCTACCCTTGGTCTTTTCTCTCCCACTGTTATAAAAGAAGGGTATCAGGAACAGATACATTCTAGCAAAACATTACAGCAAATACACTGGATCAGGCAGGGATTTTTCAGAGATGACAGAAAGTCATGACAGTGGTTTGACCTTATCACAGTGTATCTTCCTCGATATAACTTTTTATATCTTCGTATTTTCAGCTTTCTCTGGCTTGTTTGCTTGGGATTTTTAATTACCTTCCAGCAACCTTCTACTAGTATGAAAGTTACGGCGTCTTCCATGCAGTCTCAGCAAGGGTAATCTTTGTTAGGCTCTGTTTGTTGATTTTGTTTGTTTCCTTTTGGGTTTAGGTTTTTTTAATTTGTTTGGTTTTTGGCATTTTTTTGAGGGGGAAGTAGTTATGGGTGGTAATTTGCTTTGCTTTGTTTTTTGAATGCAAAGTTGTCTTCTGAAGCTTCAGGCCCAAACAGAAACTTATGAAGATTACTGACCTTTTGCATCAGTTTCTCAAGCACCAACAGTGTTAAGACACCAGCTTGCTGTGAGCTTTAACAAGCCAAGAACTAGCAGCAACCTCAGGCTCTGATTTAGCAGATGTCTTACGCAAGAGTATTTGCCTTGGCCTTATCAAAACTCTGGTCTTTCACTAACATTTTACACAACAGAATAGATCTCTTTAGCAAAAGAAAGGAAAAAAAGCATCTCCCAATTTTTAATGTTTTTCTTTTATGTTTTGGTTTGGTTTATTTTTTCAAGGAAATAATGGGGTCTCTCACATAAGTATCCAGGTTGGAAACATTAGTATAAAGTACAATGCCTCAGCACATGCTTGGGGTTATCTGTACTCCTGTAATCTGATTCCCATGGTGACTTATGCTTACAGTTCCCACAGTGCCAGCCATGCCTTGAGACCTTTGCACAAAAAGGATAGGAAAGAGATGATGGCTTCCATTGGTCTGAACTGTGAAAACACAGTGTATCATTCTTTCCACACAATGTGCACAGATATGAGGTCTACACTGTACTCTACACACAGCATGGAGAAGCAACATACTAGACATCTAGTAAGGTCTGAACACAAGCCAGCTTTTTTATTCCAGAAATATTAACATCAAAGTATTCCTGAGCCTGGAATCCTGACATACAGGAAAACTGCCCAAAGTTGAGACAGATCTTTCTGAAGGTTGGCAAAAGAAATCTGGGGTCTTTTATGCCAGTGCCAAAAGACCTAGGATCTAATCAGATATTATCTACCACCTCTTTTGAAAGTGCAGTGTAGTGTTCTTCAGGATACACAGAACTGTCTGAAATACCTAGAGTTCCTTAAGACTAACAGTTCCACAGTACATTGATACCACTTTTACTACTAGAATTACATTTATCTAATCTAAAATCACAAAATGGATGAGTTTGGAAAAAACTTCCTGAAATTGCCTAGTCCTATCCTCATGCTCAAGGAAGCGTGCACTACAACTGATTGTTTAGTCTGTCCAGTCAGGTTTTGAGCTTCTCCAAGGGTGGACACTTTGTAACCTTGCCAGAAAACTTGTACCAGTGTTTGACCATCCTCTCTTTTCAAGCTGAATAATCCCAGCTCTCAGCCTCTCATCCTGTGTATGATGCTCAAAGGATCAAATCTGTTGTCTTTTGTTGGACTCAGTCCAGTATTTCTTGCCTCTTATACCACAGGGTGCAGTACTCAGTATCACACTTCAGATGCAGTCTCACCAATCCAAGAAAGGACAGAACATCTCCCAGCTTTCCTCAACCTACTGAAAATGCTTTTCCAAATACATCTTAGGATGCTGTTGGCCTCTTTTGCTACAAAGGCACGATGTTGTCTCACTGTCTACCCATTTTACACCATGACCCCCAGGTCCTTTTCCACAAAACTGTTTCCCAGGCACTTGACCACTAGCCTGTTTTGGTGATGGGGTGTTCCTCCCCGGTGCAGGATTGGGATAAACTTCATGAGTTTCCCATTTTCTAGTGTCCCCAGTGTGTTGAAGCCCCTCTGAGTTAGAGGCATAATAATCTGGTCTATCAATTATTCCTCATAGTTTTGGGTCGTCAAAATGGATGAGTTTGGGTGCAAAGTGGAAAATGTGAGCAACAAGGAAAAAAAAAAGCAGTGTAGCATTTGAGAACCTACCTTTAAAAACTTTTTACATCCTGTGACTTCCACTGAATAGAAATTTGTAGTTCAAAATATCAACTTCACACACCTACTTTATCTTGTAACAGAAGAACTTTTAAAACATTTGCAATATAGCAAAGCAACATTAGCAGCCTTACTCAGGGAAGTAAGAGCTACTTGTATGTGAGTTTAGAGAAGAACTGAATGGGATTTTTTTGCCTGTGATCCACAATATCCACATGATTAAATAGCGGTACCTACACACTTTAATCAATTTCAGTTAAGTAGCTAGCCACAAGAGATACAGAGTATGTATCTGTCCAAAGGCCGTTTGGTCAAATGCTGTTCCTACTTTAGCAATAAAACAGCTGCAAACACATCAGGTGATTAAACTGGGATACTGACTTTGCATTGCTAACAATTTTTTTTCCTCTCTAACCCAAAAATGTAGTTTGCTGTCTTTCCAAAGAATCAGAAATTCACTTCTCGGGCTAAATTAACAGCCATGAGTTCATTAGAGTAATCATCAGAGAGAATTCTCATTCAGCCATGTCCCACATATGGATAAGGTCTGATTGCATAAACTCTACTAAAAGTAATTACTCTGATTCAAAAACAATAGAAAGATTGCTGTTAATCATTCTATTGTCTGAAACATCATTTGGTAACAATCAAGGGAAAAGAAAATACAAGAGCAGAAAACCTATGGAAGGAACAATGACATTTATTAAGCATATACCAGTCACCAACAAGCAACTCTTTTTCTGGTAGCACAAATGTTTGACTCGGTGTAATCACACAAGACTTGCAGAACAATACATGTTCTTGGCAAACAAAACCTGAGTATTATGAGAAGATGCCATGCTTCTGAAATATGCTTCTCTTAAAAAACCCTAAAAAATCAATAGGAGCATAATGAGGAATGGTGCTGCCTTATTTAACAACAGAAATGGAATAACACTTCTGTGGTGCTTGTCTAGCTGTCAACAGAAAACACTAAAAAAAACCCACATCAAAACCATTTTTTTTAAATTTAGATCCAGCCGAATTGAATTCTTTTTGTATTAAAAAAAATCTTTTATGGAACAAAATATTTAGGATTGTTTTTTTCATATGAAATGTCCAATTTGACCTGATATTGCTTCAATATTTAAAGAAGTAAAATTAAATGTTAACCTTACGTGGCAAGGGGCGGGGGGAGGAGGTTGGAGAAATTTTGCCAAAATGGTAAAGGAAAGGAAAGAAGTCAGGTTAGATAAGGACTCAGTATTAAAGATCATCCAAATACAGCAAACAAACTTGAAGCAAACTTAACCAAGAGAGCTTTGTATCCCACCTTCTCACCTGATGACTGTTTTCCTTGTTCATCATACTTCTAAAGAATTCCATCTCTGCTATTGTTTTTATCAGCAACATATTAGAGTAGGAAAGACTCACTTTTAGCATTTCACTTACTTCCCAAAGAGAAAGAAGTGGAAAGGTCTGCATTAAAGTAACCAAATTCTTATACAGGATGCAAAGTGACTTAGATAAAGCCTGAAATCAGAAGAGCTTACTTAATTCCAATGGGAATCTGTAATAATAATCCTGCTCATATCCCTAACTTTTTTTTTTTAATAAATGCCTTGCATGAAAAATTAATTCTGCTTTCTACCTGTCCCCTCAAATATGCAAGCATTTGATTTTTCTGACTAAGATTTAGCTACGTACTTTCTGATTGTTAAAAAAAAATCCCAAAAGATCCTGATTATGTGGCTCATAGCTTTTTATTTTGTAGATTGAGGACAGAGACACAAATGCATCAAAGTGTATTACTTATCGAAGGCAGTAACTTCAAAATTCAGCAAGTCATTGATGGTAGATAGTATGTTAAAGTCGGGTCTGCTCATAACAGATTTCAGCGAACACTAGTTATCATCTGGGAATGGGGCTATATGTGTGTTTGCCAAGACATAAACCCACAGACATATTTACTCATTCTGCACATGTGACTGTTATAAATGATTATAAAAACATTCCAAACAATCCCCAAAATAACCAAGAGAGATTTCAGGGAGACTTTTCTTTCTTATGTCAAACAGGATATCTGACAAGTTTCAAATTATTGGGTAAATTCCCATAAAACCACACCCAAAGCCACACAGTCTTTCTTGGATCTTAATAAATGAGACGACCAATGTCAAACTCGCCTTGAACCTTGCAGAATGAAAATGATATGATCTGGTCTTTTCTATGTAGTTCAGTGCTAATGATGTGCTAAAGCCAGATTCACCTTGACAGTTTTTATTTTTGAAAGTACTTTCATAATGAGGTCAGGTAACCTTAAAGAGTGTGTCTTAAAATGCGGTTTATATTCATATTGAACCATTTGGAATATCAGGGATTCGATTCTGTATTTTGTTTAATTCTACTCAGGCACTGACTCTTTAAAGTATGTATTTCTGTGTGCATGCATGGATGCTGCAGAATCTTCATGTCTTACCAGTTTGTGTCAGGAGATTCAGTCTACCTTTCTCCACATCTTTCCTAATTTCTCCTTTTCCGAAACTGAATCAACTTAGATAACTTTGAATAGTGTCTGTTTAATTCCAGGGTATAATGAAGGGAGAAAGTTATCACCATTGACTGAAGTATCTTCAACCTCACAAGTCCTTATCCAATAGTAATATTCTAAGACTTTATTGAGATATTGAGAATACAGATGACAGAAAGCTTTAGATAGTTGGCTTACTGTCCATAGTCATTTAGTGAGATGTAATTTACTTTGTAACTGAACTGAGAGCTTAGATTTGTTCTCTCATGTTTCATACAAAGATATTATTATTAAAGCTTAAGTAATAACTTTTCAAATTGGAGGGCACCCACCAGGTTAGATATAATTTTAAGTACACTAGCATCCTGTTCTCACTTTTTCCTGAACTTTAACATTAACTTGAGAAAGTAATTTAGACTTACTTAGCCTTGGTTCACTGCAAAATTGCAATACTAATGCCAACCTCTCTTGACCATTCTAAGATTATACAATTCATATGCAACACGGGGAGACTTCATAATGAATTTCATTATAAAAATGTAAAGTATTATTCAGGTATTCCCTTGAATCATCACTGAAGAACAGTTTTCTTAAATACTCTTTAGTATTCACCTGGTAATAATCTTGATTACACAAAAATTCAATCGTAACCCCACAATAATATTTCCCTGCAAGCAGATGAGCTTTTTCTAAGTTCTGTCTCAAAGAAAGTGACCCCCAACATGACCAGGAATATATATAGAGGAGAAAAAAATATAAACAAAGAAAAGGCTTGTTTATTTGGGATAACAAAATCTTCGAACTTCCAAAAGGTTTCAGCAAACCTGAATATACTTTTTTAGTATATTTCTGTTTACAAATAAAAATTTACGCCAATTAGAAGCGCTCAGCCAAGATAAAGGCCAGCATACATGTGATTTTCCACTGGCAAAGTACATTAGAAGCACCTTCCACCCGCAGGGGGTCAGAAACAGCAAAAGCAAAGACATGGTCTGACATAAGTAAAAACAATTTAGAAACTAGAAACACAAGTTATTCTTTTGAGATTGTCTGAGAGGAAAGGCCATCCTCTAGAATAGTGAGGCTTTAATTTGGGCTTTTGAAGTAATCTGTTATTTGTTTCTCCTATTTACAATAGCTCTAAGTCCAAGTCTCATACTTCCTTTTATTTAGGGTTGAAGAATCTGGTTTGGTAATAACATACAATGTTTGACACTCACAATTTTGTGACTGTGCAAAGACGAAGCCTTTCATCTTTGAAGTCTTTGCACTGTCACAAAGCGATACTGAGACAGTAGAAAGAAAAGGGGACAAAAAAAGAGGAAAAGAAAAACAAGCAGAAGGAAAACATGGAAAAGAGCTAGGAAAGATGGAAATGGATTGGCTGAATACCAACAGAACGAGGAAGGAAATTTCAATGCATTAGAGTTAAAAAGATAGAAAAATATTCCTATTATCATTGTGGGAACCTGTCAGTCAGAGATCAGAAATGTTTGTTGTTCTGGCAGCCAAAGGTTATGACTACAAAAGAGCAAGCATTCAAGCAGGAACTTCAGCACAAGGAAATCTAGGGAGATGCTGTATTCAAAACAATCTGTGACATATGCAGGCTTAGGAAAGTTTGCAAACACGAACAGCTAGATTTATTAATAAAGTATGTGAAAGTTTATTTCAAGTAATATATTACAATGAAAATATATCACTGATTAATTCTTGAACTATATTTTGAAAATTAATATCTTGTTGTTTAGAACTCCAAAGTTTAATTAAATATCCTGATGAGTTTACAGTAGAGTTTTACTTTACTTTTTAAGTATTGAGGTAATAAACCACACTAGTTTTAAAAAGTGGAATGTATAAATAAAACAGATTGGTTGTCCACTGGATCCAGAAAATAAAATAGTTCTCTTTAATGTCTAGAAGAAAGGCTTCAAAGACCAATATTTCAATCCTTTGAATAGTGACACAGTTGCCATCTGAGCAATGCAATACTGGAAGCCAGATTAACTTGTGCAAACTGATTCAGCATCTTCTGACTAATGTAGGGTTAACAAGACTGAAGGGATTAAATCCTTTGTACATAAAATTCTCTCCTCCTCTACCAACCATGCTTTAAAAAAGAAAAAATCATCTAGGAAGTAAAGAAAGGGATCCATCTGGATACATCCAAATAATCAACGGTGAGTGAAGTGAGTTACACTTAAGCTTTTGACAGGGACACCAGTTGGAAAAGGCAATAGCAGGTCTCAAACAGAAACAATAGCCCAGCTGGGATGTGTTTTACCCTGAATTGGGAACAATTTTAGTTAACCAGTACATCTAAACCATCTGTATAATGAATAGTTGATGGCATATAAATGGAGATTGAGTGGACAGACTGGTAAAATAAATAAGAACTAGAACATCTCTTGTATTTTGTCCATTTTTGAAAAGATGACAGTGAAGTTGCTTTTTGATCAAACTGCAAATGTAAATTCCCCTAGAGCTTCCTGGAGAAGGCAAAAGAAACTCCTCATGATCCAATCCATCACCCCGTGTTCATAAATATCTATTGAAAAATTAAAATGTTAACTGTTAAAAAACATTCATCAGCAGAAGGTTAATACCTTCTTTCATCGATATTTCTCAATTTAATTGTAAACTAAAAGTCTTATTAGGCATACCCAACAGTAAACTGATAATACCACCTAAATGCTCAACAGATGTCTCTAACTGGAAACATAAAATTTTAATAGTCACTTTCTTCAGTATTTAAAGACTATATTGTTATCAACATATTTTTCATAAAGGAAGTCATGCACTTCTGTCAGTTATATTTATTACACCAAGGAACACTTTATTACAATAATGCAGATGTCTTCATTCCACAAACCCCAATGGTACTTAAAGCTAGGATTTTATTACTTGTGCCTGAGGCCAAACAAAGCTATAAACCTGCTACATTCTAATTCAAATACTGCTGGTGGGGTTTGCATTTTTGTTCCATAAATTATAATACAATGTAATCAAATGCATGTAGAAATGGTAGTCATAGAAACAGTCTTTCCAATTCACAAAAATTTAAAATAAATGAAAAAACCACTCTGATTTATGAACAATTATTTTTACTCTGGACTAACTTATTTCCCCTCAAAAAGAATATATGTTAATATTATTCCAGCAGTGCGGGATATTGAATGCCCTTGAAGTGCCACTCTGAGCTGCTCACACTATTTACCATTATAACACCTCTGCTGTTCCCATCTAACAAGGTGCACTATCAGTTGCATCAGCTCTGTGTTTTGAACAGCCCAACACTGACCAAGTGTTTCAGTAGTGATATATTCAGACATTAAATGTGTCACAATTTGATGTCTATTGCGATATCGCGTTGTTTAAAATGAGAGCACACGTAGCACTTGGAAAGCCTCGCTAATAAAAAGCATCACAAGAACAGGAAGCTCTCCAGTACATTATGATACTTGAAGCTATAAGAATTTTTAAATCATAAACAGTGGAATTCCCAGAGTATTACATAAAGCCCACAAGCTTTTATATCTAACAAGGCTTTATATTTTTCTTGAGAGCTCAGTTTAAGTTGTGTAGTATTTGGTAGCACTCATAAGTGAAAAACTTATATCTTGCTTTACTAGCATTGTATTTCTAGAAATATTTCAGCAGTGGTTTTTCATTCACTTGAACATACTTTTGAAAAATCTTATTATTTGATATTTATCTTGGCAAGGCACTGGGAGGTCACAGCTAGGCTGGGCTTTGCTGCGTATTCCACAGACCTATTAAATGGCAGCCTGAGACAGATCAGGGCTTTTTTACTACATGTGAGGTACTTGACTGGAGTCATAGAGTGTTATCCTGACTTTTCCACACCTGTCACAGAGATACCAGTTGTTCTTCCTGTAAGTTATCAGGATGCCTAGACTGCTTTATAAACTTTCCTTGTCATGTTCAGTTTCCAAAAGAATAGGTAAGAAGGGATATGGTCGTGTTGGTGAGGAGGACTTCTCTGATGCGTTTTCTGTTACTAAAGCAACTGGGAATGGACAAAAGAAGGAATGCAGAGGACAAGTACTCTTCAGAGTGTTTTATGAAGCCAAGTTTTAATGTAGAAAAAGGCAAACTAGATGTCAAGAGAGGGCATAAATCGATGTTTGTTCCTAAATGCAGAAGTAGGTACCTTTGAGTAAAGTATCAGGTTTGCACATGCTCTCAGAACAAGTGGACAGAGAAGTTTCTAGCACTTAGCTCTTTTCCAAAGCAGGAACTATTCTTCATTCATGTGTTCCAACTCAGTGTTCCTGGAACTGTAAAATGCAGGCTACAATAGAATCAACACCTATTAATAAGAAACAGCATACAACCAAGACAATCCTTTTCTAAACACTAAACACATCCTCAAAAGGGAATTTGACTTAGATTCAGCCTCCTATAAGCAAGAAAACATAGAACAGAGCACGTGCCACCTGCCAGTTAGAAGTTGTGCCAACTCTCTAGAGACAAATGCTCAGCAATTCTATACATACACACAAATGCTTGAAGTTACAGAGCAAAAGCTGACAAGTCCCAAGAAATAACATGCATACATACGTGCAAAACTTCCTTTCTCCAGCTCTACAAAGTAGGTTCAATGAGTTCACACAGCACACAGCAGGGTCAGAGAATCAACAGTGTGGTTTTCTTTAAAGCATATTAGAAGGAATAGAATCTGGAATTCAGACTAAACAGAAAAAAGCATTCCACACCATACTCTTAAGTCCTAATCCCTGCTATCAACCAGATCATCTATTTCTCTGGAGCACAGGTCTCCTCTAGCTCATGTGCCCAGGTTTCTTTCTGAGAGAAACAAACCACAGCACAGGTAGCTATAAATGAGCCATGATTAGTTTTTATTTCTGTGTGGAACTGGATATCAGCTAATATTACTAACTCTAGAGCTGAGGAGTTTGGTCATCAATCCCATAGTTAAGCTAATAAATAGAAACCTCAGATGAACTTTAATTTCCCCTTCAGGCCCAAGTAAAGAATGTTACATGCAGCAGGTTAGGGATGCTTTATCAACTTATTATAGAATAGGAAGGTAAAGATTAATCTTTCTGTGTTCTACTCTTGTCTTGGCAAGGCCCAGCAGCTAACAAATATTCCCAGATTGTGATCCTATGGTTTCTCATGTTAGTAATGCTGATAAGATTGCTAGTAAACCCTTTTGATCACTCTGACACTATCGTTCTTTGTGTACTATGATTTTCTCTTACATTTTCTTGTTGCTCACCACTACCAGTACTGTATGTAAGGACACCAGGGATTATTTTCAGAACTGGAGATAGTTAGGCAGTGGCTTAAATTCCCATTATATTTTTCTTAGCTATAAGTGCACCCAGCTCCATACATTTTTTCCAGCATATGCATTATTTTGTGCCATCATTATACCAAGGTATTTCTTAGAGTAAAAATTGCTTTTAGGTAACATGCCCTCATGTGTAATGAGATTTTTATGAACATATCTCTAGTTCTAAACCTAATATAGGCAGACTAAGTCATAATTCAGGAAGATAAGCTTATCCTTAGTCTTTCAGGAAAGGAAACAGTTTAAAAAATTAACACTGGCTTACTAGCATTTCAAAACAGTTCTAATTATGCCAAATATTTTGAAAACATCAAAACTGTTGTTTTGTTTAAAAAAACATCAGACATAGAGAAGAGAAATTCCTTGTCCATTCACTTTTTAATTTCCTGAAAAAAAAATTCTGATTAAGTACAAACAATTAAAAAGCATTTGGAAAAAATGAAGCAGGCAGAACACAGTAAATCACCTTTCTAAGACTACAATTACTGTAAGTACTTGCATAGGAAACTATGATTACAAATATCATAATTCTTACATTTCCCTGCTTCTAACTGCAGCATGCAAAACAATTTCATAGAAAAAGCCACACAGTAATAACATTCTCATAACAATTTCAAGTCGATTCAAATTTTTGGGTTTTTTTTAGTTTTATATTTTTAATATCATCCTTTTTTTTTTCTACTGACTCTCAAGGAGTCATTTATTCAGACTTATAACCTTTTGTCTGACTTTTTCATTGGGCCTTCTCCACAGCTTTATTATTTAACTATTCACAGCTGCAATCTGGCTAGCTGAGAAAAGCATTAATTCATTATTGGCCAGCAGCTCAGAGCAGGCTCCTGCCTGTTGTCACAAATGTACATTGTCATCTCTGCTAGTATTCTGCTGCATTTAAGAACAAATGCGGGTATCTTAGTAACAAAAATAGGTAATATGTATTCCTATGACTGTGCTGTGCATGCCTTTCAGATATAAGAACTGTATTACCTACAGTTTATCGATCAAGTGAAAAAATATTGCAGCTGCTGGCAACACCTTTTGGTTATTCGACCTTTTGGATTTGACAGTGGCACTTTTTGATGATCTACTGAACTGCAGCTAACAAGCAGGAAAACATCACTACAAACCAAATTCAACAATGCAGTCAAACGTAACAAAAATAGAAATTGGTACATATTTCCAGGTATTGTTAAAAATTATATTTATGCTGCTTTTTGACAGTAGGTGTTAGGTAACTTATGTTCTTATCATTTGCTGCATTATCTTTTAGCTGTCTTGGGGTTTTCCTCTTTATAAAGGACTACATATTTCACAGCTGACATTAAGTTTAGACTAGCATCCTGGCATAGAATAAAGGGAGCACCAATCTCATCTGGAAATCTGAGCTGGTATTTTAGCTGTTACCTTTTCCCATATGCAATAGTGTGCCCTGTTGTTTTAATATTCAGTTCAAAGGCTGTGTAGTTCATGCAGGCTCTGCAGAGAGATGATGTACATTTAATTTAATGTTGAGATTTGGGTATTTAAGAGCCAAAAGAAGCAGTATCTATGTTGCATTTTGATTTTCAGTATTGCCCAAAGGCCTGAAAAAAACAGACAATCTATAACCCAACAAACACACAGCAAAACTTTTCTGAGAACCCTTACTGATAACATGGAAGAACATTCTTTCTATTCTCTGCAGTGTACCTCATCTGTATGTTACACAATATATGAGATTTAATGAAGTCAAGCAATCAGAAAGGACAATGTCCTCTTTCACTATGTTAACTACCAGGTTTGTAATTTCCAAGGGCCCTACATTTTTTCTTGTAAGATTTTGTTTCTAGGATCTTCCTGTGACAGTGCATGGCCCAAACTTTGGCTGTCACAGCTTAAGAAAGAGTGAACCACCTTTCTCTCCTAGGATATGTTCTCAGGCACAACTGAATTTCCAGATACAAGCAAGAATAAAGTAAACAGATCAAAACTAGTTCCCCAAACAGACCATGATCCACAATCATTTTTTGCTGTATCTGCCTAATCCAAAATGCCATTCAAAACACAACAAAGGACACAACAAATTTCAGTTTCTCTCCTGAAATTTACTTCTGAAGAGGCTCTGCATGATTTGAATCTCATTTGATTCACACCAGCTGATGCCACAAATGAGCAAGAGTGCCTGGCCCTCAGCCTCCTGCCCCCCAAGGCACAATCCTTCCTGCTACAGTCTGCTTCCTACAATTATCAGTGTAGGTTACCTCTGCCAGGTAACCTTTACACTGTATACTATTAGTTTAAAATGTCATCATCAAAAAAAAAAAAATCTCTTACCTATATTCACATGTTACCTTAAACACAGGAGTTAACTGCAGAAATCACTTCCACCATTACCATCAATAAGCATATCAGGCATGAGAATTAGGCTTCATGAGACAGATTAAATTTTCATCAAGGCATACTCAATTTTATGTTCTATTGTGGTTTGTTTTGTTGCTTTGGATTTTTTCTTAAAAAGCTGTTTAGCAGCAAAATGTAAAAATAATTAAGAAAACCAACCCCTTCATGACTGTTGGAGATGCTACTTTTAAAAGGACCCTTGCACGGCAATGCAATTCTTTCATTTAAGATGTTTTAGCAGTGATAACATGGAACTTAAGCATCCTTGAGTTATAAAGGCTTCAGCAGTCTGCACAGCTTCTAGCTCCACATTACCTGTATAGATTTACTTCAGAGAATTTCCCAGGGTAAAATAGTTTCAGCTGAGATTTCAGCTCCTAGTCTGCCCTCAAGTCACCCCCAAACAGCACAACAAGCAATATCATTCTATGATACAGTTATGGTTTTAAAATAATACAGTTCCTTTAGGCAAGGAATGTATCACAGATTTTGGTGAAAGTGGTTTTGGCAGTTGATTTATAAAACTACACTGACTAGCTTGGGACTGTTTGACAGAAAAAACTTCCCAAGAGAGTAAAACATTGCCCTTTTGAATTTATGCAACTAAACACCAGGAAGGAAAGATCTTAGACTTTTCATTATTGTTATTTAGGAATACAACTGAGATCAAAATAGACACAGGTGCCTGCGGGATTGTCAATTCAATAAACTACATCATTCTTTTGGCACGTTCTCTTAATAAGAAGATAGGAAAGAAAGTTTAAAAGAAAATTTAATTCCAAAAAAAGACAGAGCCATATGGAAAAGGAATCTTTGAAATAATTCTCAATCTTTTCAAGCCAATGCTCAATTCAAAGATTTCTCTTTTGGCCCCCCTTTGACAGTGATCTAGTCAGTGAAGCAGGGTGAAAAAAAGAGAATAAAACTGTGTTTGAAGATTGATTTTCTATGAAAAATGTGCCTATTTACGAAAAGAGAGACTTTTTCTCCCCCAGAAACTTGAAAATCCATGGGGTTATCCTCCTGCTAAATTGATGTTGACGAACCCAGCATCAAGGTGCGCAGGCTCGTTTCCTCTGGTTTCAGGAGGCCCTTGAGAATGGAGATAGGTAGAATCACTTTGGCCAATGGCTTATGGGGAGGTGGAGTTGCCATTAGGACAAGAAGTTTAAGGGGTGCTGCAGAGAAGCTGTAACTTGACAATGGTATCTATGTCTCTAAAGACCTCAGGTCATCCATGAGTTAAGAGAGACATACTCTTGCTAGAAGGCAAAACTTATCCCCTCACTGCATGACACAGTAAAAATTCAAGAGCTTAAAAAGCATCAGGTTTTGCTTCTTACTCTTTAGTCTGCTGGAGCAGTAGGTAGCTGACCTATGTACCAGCAGATCTGAAATCACTACTTATATTGAAGGGAACAAGACTTTATTCCAGCCAATGGAAACTCTTTTAGCAACTTCTTTTCATTTTACAAATGGGATTTAGAAGGCTACTTTTCTTCTTTTGAGAGAATTCTAATGCCTTTTGGGTTCAAAGTGACATCTCTTGTCTTAGAAAAGCTTAGCATATTTCTTGCAAGAGTTGTCTCCTCCGTTGCTTTGTGGTTTGTACAATTGTTTGCAGAATGGAGTATAAAGTAGATAGTAAATTCTCTCGTTTCCATTACTTTAATATATCTTCCAATAAGCTAAAATGAAGCTTCTTAGACTAATTTAGGTATGAGATTACATAGCTCTGGAATAATTTTCAGAGACATTAATTATGAACCTTGCACGTAGTGAATGCAGTCAAATGCAGTCAAAGGTAATGGTATAATTTTCTTCTCTTACTATAGAAAAAGTGGTTTTCTGTGTATCTATTTACTAATTATAAATAGTCAGTCATCACACTCATGTTTTTGTGTTTAGTTTCTGACAGTAAAATCTCAAGTAAAACAAAACCGATTCCGAGCCAGTGTAAGCCAATGCAGCTACTCTGCACAGACTGAAACACCCTGACTTAGTTTCATAAAAATGGTTACTGAGTCCTTGCTGTGAAATCTGAAATAACTGTGGGCTCAGAGGTTTAGTAGACACCACAGTGCAATAGATATGTCATAAACTGGTTTATTGATTCTGGGAACTGGACTCCTGAGACCCTGGGTGCAAGAAAGTCACCTCTGTAGTACACCCAGGAGTCTGGATCATCTTGGAGGGTCTTAGGTCATCAAGTCTCCCTAAACAGAACAGGAGTTTGGGGTCCCTTTGTCAGTTTAGGTTCAACATTATCAGAACACAGATTTCACTTACTCCCAAATATACTTTTTCTAAACATTTCTAAACTTTTCCTAAACTTCATTGTGGTTGAACATATTTCAGTTCCCTTTGGAAATGCTTTAACTACAAGTAGAACATTTTTTTCAGATTTTTTTGGAAAACAAGCTACTCTAAATGCTTGTTTTATTCTTTTTAATTATAAAATATTTTTCATTTTCTGTCAAAAGAATTCACAAGTTATCTGACTTTTACTCATGTGGGAGAAGTGAATTCCACTTCCTTACTGTTGAAAAATGCTAGCAGGTTTTTTTCTTGTTTTGTTCTTTTTTCTTTTGTTGTGATAAATACCTTTTTTCCCTGTCAGACAGGATCAATCTAGATCTCCCATAGACACTTTATTATTAATGAAAATTACCAAATTCCTCTTCTTTGGGGCTGTGTTTAAAGAGAAGGTGCTCTCTCCACAGGTGCTGTCTCCAAAGCCTCCCTGACATACTCGGTCAATACAAATCATCAGCACCAAGATAACTGAGAATTCCTAGCTGCTCATAGATTTAATATCACTACTTCCAGTGTGTGATCTGGAATACATTACTCAGCACTGTTTTCTCTGTAGCTGTGAGATTCCTCTCTATCCACCTTCCCAATGGACAAACAATGATATGCAGCCACCACACATTTTAATTGCCACAATAAACCATCCTTTGTTGTCCACACAGGTGCAGTACAGTTCTAATACAAGAGGAGTCTTCCTTGTCTCTCAAAGCTCCAGTGATATGGGGAATTACTGCTATTTATTGTGTATTCCTGAGCAGTATTCCACATGGACTACCTAATGTGTGCCATTAAGATGTATGACCTTTAAAGAGATTCCTGACAAAACACTTTCTGAGGAATTATACTGTGTGTAAAAAACTTTATGTTGTGAAACAAATCTCTATTTTAGACCTTATCAGGAATCAGAACGTCCTGATTTGTATATTCCATCATCACAGAAAAATGTTCATCGTAATTTAAGGAATGGATTATGAAGCCACAAGAATCCAGTAATGGAGTCCTTTATGGTGCCATATATAGAGAAATCCTCCACAATGTGAGGATACCACAGTGATTTTGATAAAGTTTAATAAATGTAAAATTAAAATCTGAATAGGCATTCAGATTTCTGAATATTTGTTTATTCAGACTCTATAACAATTCAGCTAGCAATACCATTTTACTGAGAGCAGTTGAAGTGCATTATGTCATGTGCAGTGGAGAAACTGTTACTTTTGGAGCTTTAAGGGTACATGTTTTCCACAGCTTTAGCTTGTTCATGCATATCTCTGAAGCCAACTGACGGCACTCGTGGTACTTGATCTATTTTTCTATACTTTCTCAGCCAGCAGAAGTAAATCTCCCCACAGTTTCAGCATTCCAAGCAAACTAGAGCCCAAATTTAAAGATGAGAATGCCCTGAAAACCTTTTTAGACCTAAATCCCAACAGGCACGGGAATTTGCATATTAGTCAAGCAACAACAGTTTTAATCCCAGCACTGCCACCTACTGAAGAGATCATTATAATAATGTTTTTTCTGAAAGATGCACTTTAATACACAGACAAATTATTATCTCAGGAATTGGATTACTGGATAAATGGAGTTCCTAACCCAATAAGCTATACTATACAGTCTGGCAAGATGATCAAATGACCTCAAAATATATATAAATCCAATTACAGGAATGGTGACATTTCAGCAGTAGTGAACAGAAAAATATCAATTCACTGTGCCTAGGCCTGACTTGCTCCAATTAAAAGCAAATAAATCTCATCTGAACTGAATAATAGCAGAATCCAATGCTGTTTCAAGTTAGTTGATATTGATCAATTAATTGCTTTAAAAGTCACCCAAAATTAATAAATCAATATTCCAAATTCTGGAGGGATGAATGCAAATCGTAGCCAAGAAATAGTCCATGGGGGAAAAAAAAAGTCCCATTTCCCTAAATAAGAAAATCTAAACAATAACTTACGAGTGAATAAAGCTTGATCACTCATGGACAGCCTCATCCCTGGGGTGCCTGCCAATTCCCCACATTTTAATGACCAATAACTCACTGTAGACACCTTGTTCCCTTGCTGCATCTGCTCCTGCACAAAACACCTCTCTCTGATGTTGGTGAACAGGTTAGGCCACACCCCAGATAGATGCACCAGATGGCTTAATGATACCCAACACTTCCAAAATTTATTCTTGAGGAAACGAGCTGTAATTTCCAGTGACAAAACATGGATAGCCAAGTGCTGGCAACAGAGGTGGGAAAGTGGCTTGTTCTGTGTGGGTTGAAACAAGCATTATAAGAGACCATTATATATGAGATTATTTTGGCATTTTTCCTAAACCCAGGAATGTGGCAGGGCACTGAGGGGGCTGATGGCTCCCAGGGTCTAGAGGACTTCAGGACTAAGGAGTCCCCATGTGGTTCACCAGGAGCAGGCAAATGGGAGAAAGCAGGAGCAGCTTTAGCCCCAGGCATAAGACACCTCCCTGGGGACAGGAACGGGACAAGGCAGGGCCAGGATGTGGACCTGCAGGTAGGGATGGTTGACAGGGTCCACAGCCAGGCAGGGTCAGGCTGTGGGGAGCTGGAGACCAGCCCTGCTGTGGCTCTGCTGTGGCAAGAGCTGATGGCTGTGGGGCTGAGAGGGCGTCCTGAGCCGTGGGCAGGTGGGGGGATCCCAAAGGGTGGGCAGGGACAGGCAGTGCTGGCAGTGACTCAGTGCCATGGCAGGATGTTAAGATGGCTTCTAGTAAGCCCATCTTCCTTTGGAAGTGTTTGTATTCACTGTGTTTTCTGACCACCAAATTCACAGATTATAACCTAAAAAGTTGTAACCCCCCAAAAAATCTATGAAAAAGTGTTTAAAGATACATTCATTCTTTCATATGCCCCCCTCGCCTCAAATTGAAAATTGAAATATTCCAACCAAATCTACGGGAGAAAAAAGTATAAACTCAAAACATGCATCATTTATTTTTCCATTGTTTTCAGTCAGCCTTTGGAAGCCAAAAGAACTGCAGCTAGCCAGATGGATCGCTACCCTCTGCCAGGTCTGGGCAAGCTGCAGCACAGAATGACCATCTCTCGAGAAGAGCAGTGTCTTACAAGGAGGTGTAGAGCACACCAGAGGGAAACAAGAGAAAAGGGGCATGCTACCTGGCCCAAAACAAGTTTGATGACATGTTTTGATGGGTCAGGGAAAGAAAGTTGTTCTTAGGAAGCAATGTTCACTTGCCACTGGCATTGTTAGAAGAGAATTGCTCATGCTGGCTATATTTTCAACAGTTGGTGGGACTGGTGAGTCATTTGCAGAGAATGAGAGGAACTAGCATGAATGGAAAGGCTGTTAGAAAAAAAAACAAGTAAGTACAAAAGCCCCTGAAATAAATAGAAAAAAGAAAAGAAAAATAAGGAAGTGCTCAGAATTCTGTCCAGTCCATGCATTTTTGAGATAAACACACAAAACCTCACATCTTTCACCTTTATTGTTGAATTTTTTTTTTCCCCAACTTGGAAACGATCTGTAAAAACTATGTCCCTTTTGCCATGGGCCTCTGCTGTCACATCAGACTGTATTTGACATCTCTCTGATTCTTCTGTTTTACCAGGTAGTTTTTGTATTCTATCATTTCACAGCTTCTTTCCCTCTCTTTCTCTATACCTACTTTTTACTGCCGTCTGACCAGATGCACTACAGGCCCTGAAACCCCATTTATGCCCTTGTCCACTCTGGATTTCTTTTTTTTTTTCTCTTTCTCCAGGTTTTGTTACAACTCTTGCCTCAATTCTCTCATTCTGTAAATCCTTCTTTTCCACTTAGACAAAATTCTAGTCTCTGACTCTTGTTCTAGTATTTCAAGACCTGTCCCACATTTTACATCTGATTTCTCTCCTTCATGCCCTATCTATTACTGCACTAAATAATTTCCAGCCCTAACAGCACCTTCCAAAAGGATCCCTGCTTTCATTCAATTCTGTTCTCTTGCCTCCCATGTGCTTCAATTTGTCATTTCATATCATTTCTTGTCTCTTCTGTCATATGGTTATTCCCATTTCTTCACAATTGCCTGACTTTTAGGTGCTAGAAAGATTCATGACGGTAAAAATATCAGTGAAGAAAGCACTTCATTGTTTCTATTGTCAGATTAGTTGGTGCTGAAGCATTGAGATACTGTCCAAATGTCACACAGTATAATCATAAATTTTTCTCTCCACTCAACCAGCCTCAAAGAATTAGTACTGGGGATGCCAGCTCCATATCCTTATCTCTTCACCTATTACCTGTTTCTAAGTAGATTTCAAGTGCATTCGGGATCCAGGATTTTGTAGCAATATAGCAGAGGCTCAGCCAGCCCCTAGATTATAAACCCTTGCTATGTACCCATGCGATTACCGATATCCAGGGGAAAACAAAGCGTTTCCAGAGAGGGTGACTATAAAAAGTATAAGTGGTCTCTCCTCAATATTCCAGTGAAGGGGAAAGGCTCAGGTAGAATCAAAAGTACACCGTGTGCCAATACCTTCCTCTGGGGCTCATATCCCACGCAGAGTTTGTGTGCCTATGACCACTGGGCCCTCTCTGAGGAATAAGGAGTGGTTCCCTCCCTCTGATGAAGTGGGACAAGAGCATTTTTGCAAACAAGCTTGTTGGCAAAATGACAAAGCCTTTATACATGATTTTTCAAGACGAAGACCAAACCTCAAGAGAAGTGGCAAAATAGAGAGCAAGGATTCTGGGAGACAGCACAATAAAAAAAGATCTTCCACATTCCCTAAAAAACATCACTACTGGGAACATATCCAAAGTGCCTAGACATGAATTTCTCCAGCATGAGGAAAAAAAAACCAAAACAGAGAAAAAAAGCAAAACAGAGGAATTAGAAGTTGTGAGCGGTTGCAGAGTAACAGAAGCACAGTGGGATAGCTCACATTGCTGGAGCAGTGCAATGGGTGGGAACAGGTCCTTTCAGAAGCACAGGTTGGGAATGACAGGAAGACAAACTGTGCTCTATGCAAAAAAGCAGCTTAAATGTGTGGAGCTTAGCCACGAAATGATTCACAAGCAAGCTGAGGGTTTACAGGTTGGGATCAAAGGGAGGCTAGTGAGGAAGCTGTTGTGATGGGTTTCTGCTACAAGAACCCCTGATCAAGGGGTAAAATAAGATGCAGTCTTCTTTAGATGGCTGAAAGCAGCCTTGCAATCAGGAAAAAATTTAAAATATTGATTTGACATGGAATTAGGAATTCTAAAATTCTGCTGCAATTGAAACTGTCAGGGAATGTGAATGGCAAAAACAAAGACCTCTATAAGTATACTGATGGGGAAAATGGAGGGGTCTTGTGATAAGGGTTTGCAGTGTTCAAAGCTTTGTTTGCCAAAGCCTTTTACTGATAAGGTATGTCCTTTGGCTTTTCAGGAGAGCCTGGAAGATTGAGGTACTGCCTATGATAGGAAAAGATTGATTAATGGTCAGTTGAGCGAATAAATTAGTTTTACAACAGTTCATGAGATCGCATGAGATACATCTGATGTTGGTGGGGAAGCTTAGCCAAAATAACCTTTCAAAACCTGAGTGATCCAGAGAGGGCCTTTGTGACTAGATGTGATAGGTTTAAAACTTGGTTCCATGGGTCAAACCACGACACTAGACAATGGAAAGTGTGACATCATTATTCAAAGAGCAAGAAACAGAATTTGGGACATTAGGGGCTGGTCAGCCTCACTGCAGTCTCCTGGACTGTGGACGTATGGAGAAATCTACATATGGAAATCATTCATAGGCACATGAATCATAAGATGATTGGGAAAAACCACAATGGATTTGCAAAGGTAAAATCACACCTAATTGATTACGCTCTCTGATAAATGAAGTGGTGGTCAGGGCATGTTATTTGTCTTGACTTTATCATGATTTTTGACACTGTTTCCAATTCTATCCTTGTAGTCAAGCTAAAGAGATATGAACTAGATGCACAGACTACAAGATGCTCGTAAAACTGATTGGACTACAGGATGCATGGAAAAGTAGTTGGATTACGAGAATCCAAGGGTAGTGGGTTGGAGTTTGAAATTCACTCGCCAGATGGTTACTAGAGGCTTTTCTCACAGGCAAGTACTGGGGCTGTTACCATTTCAGATCTTCACTAGCTACCTGGATGACAGACAAAAATACACTCTCGTCAAGTCTGTGGATGAAACCAAATGTAGAGGAAGAAGATAACATGCCTAACAACAGGGTTGCTGTTCAGTGGGGCTTTAACTGACTGGGACTGACAGAAATTCAGGAAGTTCAACAAGAACAAATAGAAATTCCTAAACCTGGAATGAAATAGTCACGTGCAGCAGTATTGTCTGGGGCTCACTAGGTAGAAATGTTTTGCAGGGAAAAGAAATCCCAGGGTAAAAAGGTTGAACGCCAGTCAACAGAGCAGCTTTGCAGCAGTAAATGTTTATTGAATAGTGGGATGTATTAGCAAGAGCATAGCCAGCAGATTGAGACCTTCTATATTTGGCATTTGTGACCACATATAGAGTCTCTTGCCCAGTTTTGGTTTCTCAGTACAGGAAAAACAGCGACACTGGGGAACAAGTCCAATAGAGGAATATCAAGATAGACCCTAGGGAGATTTTTTGAATAGGTCATTAAATCTATTCTATTGAGCAGTTATATATAGCTGGGAACTTCTTTTCCAGTCCATATTCATTCACCACATTTACTGTTTACAAGAAAGCATACACTGATTTGTAATCTTTGTCCCAGCAATGAAGTAGTCTCAAGATACTGAACCTGTACTTGGCCATGCCACTTAAATGTGTCATCTGAAGTTGTCTTTCACTGCACCTGGCTGCTATGGGCATGGATAGAGTACAGCCTGTATCCAACAGATGTCCTGAGCCTGCCTCTTTCTAAACGTGATGTGAACACTTTAAGCCTTGTGTGGTGGGTTGGCCTTGGCTGGATGCCAGGTGCCCACTAAGCTGCTCTATCATTCTCCCTTCTCAGGTGGTATGGGGAGAGAAAATGAGGTGGAAAAAAACCTTGCAGGTTGAAATAAGGCCATTTACTAAAGCAAAACCAAAAGGCTGCGTGTGCACAAGCAAAAAAAAACAGCAAAGATTTTATTCTCTACTTCCCATCCGCAAGTGATGTCCAGTCATTCCCCAGGAGCAGGTCTTTAGCATGCCTAGTAGTTACTCTGGAAGGGACATGTTGCAAATAACAAATGCCCCTTTATTCCTCCTCCTTCTTTTTTTTTTTGCTTTTATATCTGAGCTGATGTCATATGCTTTGGAATACCCCTTTAGTCAGTTTGGGTCAGCTGTCCTGGTTGTGTCCCCTCCCAAGATCTTGACCAACCCCAGCCTCCTGCTGGTGGGCCAGAATGTTGGAGAGAGACCTCTGATGCTGTGCCAGTGCTGCTCAGCAGTGGCCAAAACACTGGTGTGTTATCAACACCTTTCTAGATACCAATGCAAAGCACTGCCCTGAGAGGGCTGCTATGAGGAAATGAACTCCATCTCAGATAGACCCAAAACAGCCTTATTTTCAGGAAATCTGGTAACCAGGAGTATGGTAAGAAAGCTGGTGGCTTATGGGTTTAACATGTTAAAGTGCACTTTGTTGCAAATCAACTTTCAATTATTTAGTTCAGACATAACCTATGAAGCTCTGACAAACATTAGTGCACACATAAAAAGAAAGTAACAGGCAAATGCCTTAGAGAGGATGGGGACATGGAGGCAAATAAGCAAGGCTCTTTTTACCCTCACTAGAAACTGAATCATGTTTTATAGTGCATGTGGATTCCATTTTTGTTTTCAGGAGGTAAGTGACTTCTTGACCGAGGGTAAGGGAAATATAAAAAGTGTTTATAAAACGTTTATTTCACTTTTCATAACATGCCCAGTTATCTGATTTGTGCTAACTGCAATCTGATCTCTGACTTTCATAGCTCTGTAAAGATAATTTTGTGAATTTTCCTCAGGAATAGCTTAGATATTTGTTATATAATGCATCATTCTATGCTTGAGTGGAATACACTGCGTAATATGTCTGCATTGAGCCACTGTCCTTAATAAAGTTTGGTACAATTGCTAATTGCATGGGCATCTTTATTCCCACCTAAATTGCATATATATTTTCATGTAATTTTTTTACTTCCATCAAAGTTAGAACTGTATGAAAATGTTTTCCATACAAATGCCTGTCACTTATAGCTATGGTTCACACATGTACGTGCATATGTGTCCCCGTATGCTTTTGAGGTCTGTATTTGTGCAAGGAATAATTAGCAACTCCTCTGTTTTTCGGAAGGTTTCTTCCCTTCCTGCAGACTGTTCATTGTCACAAGGTGTTCGTGTCAAAGGATCACACAGGTACTTGAAAATCTCATTTGTTATTTTTAACTAATGCCCTAACACCTATACAAGAGGGTCTATCATTTTCAAACAGGCTGTAAAAGGGAAGATTCCCAATATCCCTGGATTTTTTAAAAAAAAGAGAGGTACCAAGTCACTTGGTTGCATAAATCATTCTCTCAGAGAGAACAGACTGAATGGGATCAAAACATTAACCAGAAATCACAGATTCATGTACATATCTCCCACTATTTATTTGTTTGTTTATTTATTTATTTATTTATTCATAGTTATATTTTCCCTCAATCTTACTGGGTTCTCCTATTCAAGAGTTCTGGCTGCAGAACAGAGGGATTAGATAATTTGTGAGCAGTCCACTAAAGCTGTCATCATTTTGTATGAACGAGTTTTCACACAGTTGGAGAAGCATTGTTTTAAGAAATACTCAAAAAATTCAACATCAGAAGCCTTTCAAATATGCATGAAAGGGTAACAGAGAGTAAGAGAAGAGAAATTAACATGTCTTAGGGAGGCAAGTGTAGTGAGAATCTTCTTTTCTCTGCTGGATATTTTTAGCACAGTTCATGTGGTATAAGAAAACAATACAGCCATTGCAAAGAAGCAGAATAATGGATTTCCTTACCCAGGTGAAATAATTAGGTAAGACTGGATTTACATGACAGTCAGGGTTAAAGGACAGTTTCATCTAGAGAGATTGTAAGTTCTTATGAGAACACATAGCTCTACAGAAAATTTTGGACAGGCAAGAAGCCAGCTGTTAGAAGGTCCAGCTATATCCATTTAAACTCCATCCTAAAAGACTCCCAGTCATGCTATTACAAACAGGGCTGAGAAAACTCTACTGTTGGTAACAATAAATAAGAACTTTGAAGATTATTTTTTTAATCATTTCTTCCATATTTGCACTGTCACAGAAGTCTTTAGGAGCAACATATATTCTGTGTTAAGTTATTCCTCCTAGAGAAAAAAGTTGGAAAACCCTTTATTCTTTATCCACTTTATCGCTGTATTCTTAGTTCTAATATGTGACAATATAATGCTTCTCCCTAGAGGAAAATTAACACAATCAAAATTAAGTCAGCATATAAGGATTATTGTTGCTAAACTAAGCATAGGGACATGTTTGATTTCAGTTTTAATATGTATCAAAGGTTTCCCATCTTGTGTCAATAGAAGGACAAACTGAACCTCCAGCTGTGGTCTCCCTGTATGTTTTTTGAGGCAATTCCCACACAGCACTGCAGTTTTACTCATCATGAAAGCTTTCTATAGAACTTGAGGTAATTAAGTCTTTTATTAATGACTGTATGTTTCACTTTACCCTCATATTACCTAAACTGTGGCAGCCCTCAGACACTGAAATGTGTACTGCTATTTGCTATTACTCTGTGTACTCTTAGATGTAAGCAAAGATAAACAGTTTTAGGTATCGAATGACAACAAATAAAATAACAATTAATTTGTTGTGGCAGTGTTTCAGAGAAAGGAAGGTCAAATTGTGTACAAAAGAGACCGATCTCTCAATCCATTCCTAGCTAAAAATGTTTTACATATATGTGTACATATATATATATATATATATGCGTGTGCACTTTTGTGTGTCTTCACACACTGAGAACTAAAAGCATTTCAAAGAATTAGTTTCAATTAATTTAAATATATCATCAGAAATGAGAATGTCTCACGATAACTACTAATTACTAATTGATGAACTTAGGTTTTGGTTGAATATTTAGCATTGAATATATCAATATGCTGAGCAAGAGTCTTTTAATACAGCTGATCTCACAAAACAATTTAAATTAATTTTTAGATTCCCATGGCAAAAACAACACTTTATTATTACAATGGAAATACTATCAGTCAGAAAGATTATTTTAAAAACTTAACTTGGATATTTTCTGTGTTTTGGAGAATTTGTCATTAAGAACTGAATTTCTGTTCATACACACTTTTTTTTGGTGCAGATTTCATACTCATTATTTGCTTCTCCATATTTTGCTATGCCATTATTTATACCATCTGTTGTGTGTGATCTGCAGGGAACCAGTAAGTTAGGCAACTTTAATATGCTGATGAATAGCAGAGAGGATTCACTAAATAGGTTAAGCTATAGGACCTAAGAAACAGGATATGTTAGATATACTTGGTATGTGAAGTGTATTTTCATTATGACATTCAAATAGCATAAAGTAAAATTAGTGGTCTTTAGATTTTATTGATAATAGAAAATAAGAAAAGATAGGTCATGATTATATTGGATAAGACCGTAAACATGACTGGTTTGGGGATCAATTTAAAACATGCATTCAAAATATATTTGTGGACTTTTACTTATATTATCAGAAGTATGATTAGTGTTGAACTACCTCAACACCCAAGAGTAGTTGTGTTAACTAAGGGTTTTCACTGGTTGCTGTCACTGATTTTTAAATAAACATAATAG
This sequence comes from Mohoua ochrocephala, assembly GCA_013398855.1. Taxonomy (NCBI): domain Eukaryota; kingdom Metazoa; phylum Chordata; class Aves; order Passeriformes; family Acanthizidae; genus Mohoua; species Mohoua ochrocephala. Next base: position 36,644 of record VZTA01018771.1, on the reverse strand, counting down.
TAGATCATGACCAAATCCAAAGCATACAATTCAAGCTCAATGCTACTGATGTTTTTCATAAGCCCCTCTCACTTGTTATTGGACACAGTAGACATTTTGGTTATACTTATAAGGTGCAGATACCCGATATATTTTTTGTTAGAGAGGGAACATGTACAACAGCAGCACTGTAGGTTGCAACAGGGATTATGATGCAGGAACAGCTAAAGGAGCTTCCCAGCACATTAAGAATAGGCTTATACAAAGTAATTTATGTAAATAAATTGATTGGATAACATTCAGAGTTGGTGTAAATTTAATATTAAGAGGCACTCAAGTAAAGCCCATTCATAAGAGGAATGGACTTCACTGAAGTGAGTGAAACAAGCAAGATCAGCCTCTTAGCTGAAACGACAATGTATTTATTTCACTATGGAACACTTGAATTTTACTGATACTTGATTATATAAACAACTGATCTAAATGCTTGTCAATCATCTGCCCAGCCACCTAGTCTGTGTCTAACTACACTGGCGATGGACATGAAAAATTATCCGGAATCTATAAACTCCAAATGTGATTTAATTAACAGGTGGCCAGGAATCATAAAGTTCTGTTTTAAGCATTCTGACAGGTGAAATCATGTCGAATAAAAGAAGCCGCTCCGCTAAGAAAATATGTATTTTACAATGGATCATAATTTACCACCATGATTAAAAGTGGGCATGACTCCTCACCACACATGATCTTGGAGCAATTGTTCAAGACAGTGAGTAGTTCCAAATCCAGAAACCATGCAATGACTCAAAGACATTCCTTGGCCTTTCAACAACATATTAAAAGAGGTGAATCGATTGTATTTCTTTAGTTATGTATAACTGCTTAATGACACGTCATTACCCACGAAAATTAAGTATATTAATGACACTGATTTTTGAGTGCTCGTTAACACCAGAAAGTTATCCTGGATCGAAGCAGACTATTAATTATAAGAGCTATTTTTAAACAATGCTACCTGTGACTCTGCCCATTCCAGAACACAATGTCACATTACAAGGACATGAAACCACTTTCAGCTATTTCTGAATAACTCCATCAGTAAACAAGCCCTTTTAGCCTATCTTCTACTTTGACAGATTGTCCAAGAAACAAATTTGGTCAATAAAAACAAAATGTTCTTTTCAAAAGTTAAAAAAGTCACAAACACAATGTAACTTCTAAACAACTCCTTAGTTTCATGTCCTGTCTCTCTCCTCCTCCAGCCTGCAAGATGCTGACCAGTAATGAGATACACCGCACATCCATCACACCCACTGTCTCAGGGGGAGGTGAGAACACACAGGCTCTCTGGCAAGACGCTGTTCAAGCTATGGATATAAAATTCAGAGGAAGGCAAGGATATATATCATTCTTAATACAGCTCCTGGCTTCTACCTTGCCGTAAGTAGGCTGAAGAAATACTAAAAGAGTGAACACCAAAAACACCCGGGTACAGATTGTTCCCTGGAAGGGAAGCAGTCAAACAGGCAGAGGTTTCATAGGAATATCTTACGACTGCTACACAGTAGCTTGTGAGAAAGCTCGAAAGTTATTGGAAGGAGCCTTGTGCTATTGCTCCCACAGGAACCAGAGTCGTTATGGTGCCACTGGCCTGCTTCACTACCATGTGTTTTACACTTCCTAACTCTCGTGGTGCCCCTCAGCATTAAATTTACACCACCTCTGAATGTTACCCAATCAATTTATTAATACAAATTAATTTCTATAAGCCTACTCTTAATGTACTGGGAGGCTCCTTTAATTGTTCTCACATCATATTTCCTGCAATCTACAATACTGCAGTTGTACATTTTTCCCCTCTGACATAAAATATATCATGATATCCACACCTTATATATATATATCAAAATTTCTACCATTTCCATAGCAAGTAGATTGCACGTTCTCAAACCCAGAGGCAAAATTAAAGGGAAAAAGGGAATATTTCAAAGAATAAAAAAGAAAAAAAAGGGATCATGATTGCAATTAGTGTACAATAAGAATTTACTCCACATTTTCCATTTATTTTAACTGTTTATATAAGAGTCCTAACTCTATAGCTTAGCATGAAGGACACAAGAGTAGTGGAGGGAAAGGCATTTATGAGATACCTTCTTTAAATTCAGAAGATTGGTTATCATATAAACATATTTATAAAAGAAGCATGGTCAAGATTACTGAGCTTGAATACATGAAGTGAGATATTCAGATTATGCAGTTTCAATGGCCTAAATACTTTCAAGATAGGTTCCAAGGAAAACATTGCCATTGGCCTCGTTTAGCTTAGGAGAGAGCCAGAACTAAGAAGTCATTGCCTTATTCAAGCCAAGTGAACTGAAATAAATGGCAGCACTGAATGTGATTATGGTAGGCAGAATTTTAAAATAAAACTGAGTAATTCTTATTTTAAAGTATTTTTACTGAGTATTTTTATTTTGAATTAAAAATATAGTCGAAACTAAAAACTTGGGACCTTGAACCCACCTCAGTTTCTGTTTCCTTGAGTGACATGATCGAGTTGTAAACAAAAAAAGTAGTTTTACAATGTCTACCATTAAGACAACTGTATTTATTGTATTTTAATAAAAAAAAGGTTGCTGCCGACTCAGGTTTTATTTCATGTACTTAAACGTAGCCCTGTGATATTTTGCAACTAGAAACATTGCAGTCATGCCAAAGCACAAAGGGGAACTAGAAAATGCAACCCATTAAAAAAATCAACAACCTGAAACCAATCCATTCAGTAACTGGCAAAGTGAAACGGCAAAGCAAACAAACCACATCAATGGTGAAAATGCACAAAAATATTAAATATTAAATTGGCTTATGTTATAATCATCTGAGGTATATAAGCAACACAGATAAGGTTTTTTTTAAGAATATATGACTTTAATTTTGTCCCTTTAATGATAAATTTACAATGAAAATGACATGTCCACCATAATTTTGAAATACAGTGTAGTTACCACCAATTTCCTGCAAATGCCTTTGTGTTATATTTGCTTGTGGCAGAGGAGTGAATTTGACAAAAATAAATTCCTTTGCAGAGCCACCCTTGGGGGATTAATAGCAAAATGAAATATTTAAAATTAAATAAATGAAGATAAAAATTTCTATGAAAGAAACATTCCTTCTGGATCTTCTCTAACAAGGTTTTCCTCAGCATACTATCTAGTACACTACTCTTAAAAAAACCCAAAAATACAAGCAAACCAAAAAACAAAACTTAAAAAAATGAAGAAACAAGATCTGTTTATTGAGAATGAGGCAAAAGGATACAATTGGCATTGGCCTGATATTTTACCTCTTGTTGATTGGGATAATAATTTTCCCAACCTTGAACACCGATGTCAGTCCACCCCTAGAACCGTGATGCCATTTGTGTTGGGAAGAGCACACGCAGCTAATATGTGCATGGCACCCGGGCAAACTTCTGGAGCATTTGCTGATCCTCTGAGGCCCCTCTCCCCAAGGCTGTCAAAGACGCTTGTGTCTACTCCTCTGGTACTTGCCACGGACAGCTCAAGTGGAGACGGTTTTATTTTATTTGGAAGAGGAAGAGTTTGCTCTGCCATCTCTCTGTGCTCCCACAGTGTGTACTCAAGCATTAGTGGACAAATATATCAAATAAATATCAGATAAAAGCACCCAAAGTATGGTAATGCAAAGAAAGGATATATTTTAAGGTATGGTCAGAGAAGATATTCAAAGCCTCCACTGTTGCTTCTAGAAATGTCAGGACAATTCAGAAATGTCAGTTCCTTTACGGTTTCCAGATTGTAATTGAAGGATCATGTAGCTCTCTCGCTCTTTCTCTCTCTTTCTCTCTCTCTAAATAGGTCTATAAAGATCAGCTGGAAAGTGCAGACAGAATTGTTCACTGGTTAGCTTACTTAGAGCTACAGGGTATATATGTGCTTTGTTTTGTCTTATTGATCAATCTAGCTTACATTTTTAGCACACAGAAACAAAAATCAGGAAAAATAAAAAGTTGATGAAAAACACGAACAACACAAATAAGGTTCCAATCGTGCAAATTTTGCTTCACTGGATAAAGCACTTCTTGACACAGTAATGTCCAGAATCCCCCTCCCCCAGAAAAATACAGGACTGAGACTGAAGCCATTCTTTTTTTTTTCCTTTTTTTTTTGCTTTTCTTTTTTTTTTTTTTCTTTTTTCCTTAAGGCTATACAACACAAAGAAATAAAGCATGGAAAGAACACCTCATCGGGCTGAACACTCCATTCTTCTGGCTCTGGAGTGAGCCTTTGATTCTGTGGTCCGAGTTATTTGTTTCATTGGGACAACAACAAGAGAAAGAAAAAGAGGAAAAAATGAAAGAGAGGAAAAAAAAATAAAAAGAATAAGAAAGTCAATGATCCCAACAATAAAATCCAAAATTGACTTTACAATCACAGGTACAAATTGCTCAGGTCGATAATTTCATTTCTCCTAAAGATCACTGTCGTCTAAAACTAATTAGAGGCGCAGGTTCCAAGGAATTGTCAATATTCAAAGCAAATGTTGGAGTTTAGAAGGTTATCATTCTTCTACTGTGACAGTCTGACGGGGTGACTGAAAATATTGTCATGTGCTGCCAAGTTCAGGGTGTCATTAACGATTGAATCCTTGCTCCGGCTCATGGATCTGTCTCCTATTTGGCCTTCTTTTATAGTGGAAAGACTAAGAAGCCAGAAAAGGTTGAATATTTCCACCCTCCCATGAGGTTACCCCTTTCCAGTTTGAGATGCACTTTGTCTTCTCTTTCCATGAGGAGCAAGACACCATTGCTGGCTGCTTCTCTGGTGACGTCCTGATCCCCTGCAAAAGCTGAAATCACTGGGTAGCCGTTTTGCATTAAACTTACCTAAAAAGTGCAAAGAGACAGAATCTGAGTTTTCTCAATATTCTCAACGATTTTTTTTTGCCCTGTACACATCACCAAACTTTTGTACAGGTTAGAATCTAGGTTGAATTAAGCTAAGGCAATAGGCAATGTGTGATTTCTGTCATGTATACAGACCCCTTTAACAGTAACCCACAGTGTCATTCTTCAACTGCTGTTTTTGTAAATATGAGTCTAGAAATGAGCATTTGGGAAAAAAAATAAAAAAGAGGAGGAAAGACAGCATCTTCTTTAGATTAGAACCTACCTGGATGGTTTGTCTGTTATAGACCTTGACCACGTGGAAACTGAAACTATATATCCCTTTTCTTGGTGCTACAAATATACTGGAAGTAAGATCAAAATGGTTGCCAATATTAACTAATACCTGCAACGTAAACAAATAAAACAGAACAAAGAAAAGGAGAGAGAGAAGGAGAGAAATCAGAGAAATCAGACTACACCTTAGAAAAGCATCAGTGAACATCTGACATGAGCTCAATGGCCAACATAAAGTGTAGTCAAAATGGCATTTGCTGAACAATTAAAAGTGCATGGCAGGGGAATGGAGTCAAGTTACAGAGGCATTTAAAAGGCATCAAGGTTAATAAAGCAGTTCAGTTATGCAAAAATGATCTCCAAAGCCAGTTAGATGAAGAGCAAATGTCCACACTGTGCTGTGCTATAAAGCAAAGGTGGCAGAAGGGGGAGGGGGAGGAATGTGAAATGGAGGGAAGGAGGGAGGAGAAAAAAGGTAGGAAAAAATCCCAACAGTCATTAGTTCATAATGAAAATGTATGGCTTTTAGCTAGCACTACTGAAATCAGAGCTGGCCTCGAGTTTAATAGGGTATGGAACTAAACTGCACTGCAGAGAGGGGCAAAGGAGGAGAGCGGATGCTCAGCAACAGCAACATCTGCCAGCTCATGTCTCTCTGTCTCTCTGGAGAGCTGTGCCACTTGCCCCACACGCTCCTCAGGAGGCTGGGGTGGGCCTGTTCTTCCTTCCCGGCAATAACCTTAATTTGTCATATATTTCAATGTTTTTTGAAACAAAACAAAACAAAACAACTAAACAAACAAAAAAAACCCCAAAACCAAAACAGAAAAAAAGAGGAAGAGCTGAGCCCTCTGGCAGATGTGCAAAGCCCCGTTCGGAAGCGGCAGCCGCACCCTGCCGACCCCGCCGATCTGACGGGGGTCTGGCCTGGGCTCATCCGCTCGCGCCTTGTCCAAGCTCCTGTGACGGGCACCAGGATTTGGCTCAAAAGGCACGGGCGGCGGGGAGAGAAGAATCTGCGGGTCGGTGGCGATGCCGTGTGGCGAGCGGGTGTGCCCGAGCCGGCTGCTCCTTCGTGCCCACCCCCGGGGCACACCCGTCACGCTCAGTTTGCGGGCTAAAACTCTGCTTTAATGAAGAAAAATACAAAGCAGAAGAAAAAAAACCAAAAACACCATCGCCCTCCACCCCTCAAATCCCAAGCCTTTCCTCCCAAACAGCCAAAGTCTACAGTTTCCAAAAAAAGGAACAAAAAAAAAAATTTAAAAAACCTCTTATTGTGACAGCACCGAGAAAATGCCTTCAAACTCCTAGGAACTGCACATTGCCGGGTAAAGCATCTAAAATATACTATATATTTAACAAGTCGGGGGTTTGATTTTTCGTTGTTTTGGGTTTTTTTTCCTCTATTGATCTGATTTTATGAGATCTCGTATGTGACGAATAGCTGTGCAAACTCATTAGGAGGGACAGGTAGACAGATAAATGACAGCCAGACAGACAGGTAAAAAACACAAACAAACAATCCAAAAACCAACCAAACAAACAAGCCCACAGAAAACAGTCTGGTATGCTAATTTTGGCTGACTCTGCAATACTACTTCAGGAGTCAGAAGCGGTAGGAAAAAAGGAAATTTCACCGCAAAATGAAGTGGATGGACTGCATATGGTCTCCGGGAGGCAAGCGGTGCGACGAGGCAGGGGCAGGGGCAGGACAAGCAGGCCGGGCTGTGCGGGATAATACCATTCCGATACAGCCCACCGGGGACACCGTTTGCCTCGTCTGATAACGCGGGAAACACCCTCTTCTTCCTCATCCCTCCCTCTCTCCCTCTGTGAGATGCTGTAACATTGCCAAATGCGCTCCAAACAGGCAGATCCGGCGACTCCCCATCGGTAAATCTGAATTTGCACCGAAGGAGGGATGTGCATCCTTCCGCCAGGTCGTTCATGGCTGGCAGAGGCAATCCTTGGCTGCAAGGAGCCCCCGCACGCGTTCGAGGCACAGACTCACGTTAAAGCCCTTTCCGTACTAGCGATTGTGACCGGGTAAGAAGTCAGCGTGTTCCCTCCCCCGGTAGCACCCTGGGAAAGCCCCGCAGCCACCTAAAAGAACTTTCCAAATTCTTTCTGGGGAGTTGAGACGTAAAGTTGCTATCGAGCGGGTGGGTCGGGATTAAAAAATGGAACGGGAACCAGAAGGAGAATATGCGCGCAGCCAGGGGGAGGCAGGGGCCGGCGATGCCCGCGCAGGGGCCGGCCGGCGCGGGGACAGGGGTAGCGAAGGCGAAGCAGGCGGCGGCTGACCTGGTCGAAGTAGATGGTCATGGTGCGGTTGCTCATCTCGGAGGGCTCGTGGTTGGTGCTGCGGGTGGCCGAGAACGCCACCTTGGCGCTGCCCGAGCGCACCGAAATCCCCAGGGAGGAGGTGATGGCGCCGTCGGCCGAGGGGCTGGAGTCGCAGACCACCAGGCATTTCCCCTCCAGGACGATGGGCTCCGTGTCGTTCTGCGCCCGCACCGGACACCCGGCGGGCAGCAGCAGCAGCAGCAGCGGCAGCGCCGCCGCCAGGCAGCAGGAGCAGCCGCCC
>VZTA01018771.1:12683-28680 GCA_013398855.1 Mohoua ochrocephala | reverse complement strand
TGCGGCCGCGCCTTCCTCCCCTTCTTCTCCTCCGCCTCCTCCTCCTCTGCGCGGGGCGAAGGAGACTCCTCAGAGGGCGGGCGGCACGCAGCAGCCTGCCAAGGGGAAAGGCGGCGGTGAAGCACAGCAGCGGACAGGCGGGAGCCGGCACCACGCCGCCCGGCGGGCTGCCCCTCCCCGCCCCGGGCGCCCCAGCGAGTACAACAGGTCTGGGAGACACCTGGCTGCCCGATGTCCCCTCTTTCTCTGGTTCCTCAGCAGCCTGGAGTCTCGCAGCCCCTGCCGTACTCCGAGGGGGGAGGAGGGGGCAGCGCGGCAGATCGCATCCCCAAACCCGCGGTGGAGCATCCTGCGGGCGCCCTGGGCAGTCTCTTTCCCACTCCACCACCAACGGGGGCTCCAAAACCCGGCTCCAATTCCTCCCACAGCCCCACTTTTTACTACATCTGCGAGCCTGGTTTGTATCCGTCTCCTAACGCCCCAGACACCACGGAAGGAGATTTTATTCTTGTTATAAGTAACGCGCCTTCTCTCCCCTCGATAGAGCTGTCCCGCTATCTGTAGAGTTCGCAGGTGGCCGGGGCGCCCGGACCCCCGCCTTGCCTCCCTGGCGCTGCCCCGGCCGGGCTCTGGAAGCTGCTGCTGCCGCCCTTCTACCCGCCTGGGGGTTGCTAAGCTCGGGCACCGATTTGTACTTCCTAACCTTCTGTGCCCCAAGCCAGGCTACCACCCCTGCTGCCGACCGCGGTGACTCCCTAAACTCGTGAGAAGGAAGCAGTCGGCTCAGGTATGCCCCGGTTCCCACCCCGGCATGCATACATATCGCAGGAGTCAAAGCCTCACCCGGTTTCTCCCTCGGAACTTGCATCTCAGTTTTTCCCGTTCACCAGAACACCCGGAGATCTCGCTCCTGGAAGATCTCCCCTACACTTCCCCAGAGGCATCTCTACCTCTGCCCTAACCTCGCACCTTATTTTTGCTATCATTTAAAAATTATATTTTGCAAAAAAGAACAGCCGGCGGGGAGGAGAACGGCCTTTTTTACCTGGGAGGTCCATGACCGGAGAGGAGGGCTGGCTAGGTAGCTCGTCCGTGAACTTGTATAGCTTAGAGAAAATGAGGCGAGATTGCGCTGGCAGAAAGAAAAGGAAACAGGAGTCGCCTCTTTCTCTCCCGCCCATTGCCAATAATCATCCCCCTCCCGCCAGCCGCTACCACCACCACCCCACTTCCTCCCTCCTCCCCTCTTCTCCGGCACACGCGCGCACACACACACACACGCACAGGCAGCCAGCAGGGATTCAGACACCGGCACCGGAGCGGAGTGCGGCCACGGCACCGCCGGCGATCCCGCACCCCAGTCCTTGCCCTGGCCAGGCATCCCCGCGCCGTGGAGTCGCACCCCGACACATCGCGAGCAGCCGCGACGAGCCGCGATGTTCCCACTGGGACGGCCTCTCCGGTGTCACTGGAGGCAGGGAAGAGCCGTGCCCCCTCGCCCCCCCCATTATTTCTACTTGAACCCGTCGTGCTAAGGCGCCCCTGTTCCAACATGCCATCGACACGTTAGCGCTCGTCGGCCTCCGCTGCGGCCGAACCACGCAGCATCACTCACTGGGAGCTGTTTGGAATTCACAGACTTTAATTCTGACAATAATAATCTCTAAAAAGGACATGTTGTTTGGGGCACTTCGGGCCGTAAGGCTGCGCTCCGCACACCGCAAGGCCCCATTCTCGCGCTCGCACCCCCGCACCTCGGCGCCCAAAGCTCGGCGGCGGCTCCCCCTTTACTAAAATATTTATTCCCCGGGGAGTCCCAGCTTCCTGGCCCGTTCCCAGACCCGCTCCCGAACCGGGACCCGCTCCTTGACCCACTTCAGGACTGGGACTTGCTCCCCGACCCGCTCCCGAATTGAACCCGCTCTCAAGCCGCTCCTGGGCCAGCCCCGCTCCCGGGCCAGCCCCGCTCCCGGCCCGCTCCCGGCCCCGCTCCCATCCCGCTCCCGGCCCCACCCGCGGCTCCTCTCCAAGNGGCTGCGAGGGACGGAGGGAGCCGGGAGGGTCGCACCCGGGCAGGAGAGGGAGGGAAAATCCCAAAGGGCAGAGCGTTCTGCTGAGGAAGTGAGCGGCCGCCCCCTCTCGCTGCCTGCAGGGCCTGAGTGCGCTGGGCTTGTGGGTCACCCCTGCCTTGCGGAGCGGTAACGATGATGTCTGTCACAGTCAAGGTTATCATCAGATGTTGCCGGCTGCAAATGTTTCGTGCTCCTCAGCTCGTGGGGCTGCTGCTGAGAGGTTATCAGCAATGCGCAAGAGGGTAAGGCAGAGCTCTGGCAATGAAGTTTTGAGAAACACCGTTGCATTTTGATGCATTTCTCTCCATTGCAAGCTGGGTTTCTCATTGCATATGGCGTTTTCCTAGAGATCCTGAAACTTAGACTTCAGCATCTGAAAGGAACTTAGCAGAAAACTGTGTATACCTCTAAGCGGTAGCTCCTGGTACAGAGAAAATTTGCAGGTGCATGTCAACAGTAAAATTACAATCTCTTCTATGAATGAGCACTTCTCTTTTTCAATCTTCTGCTTTAAGCAGAAGCAAGGAACCCCTGAGGGTGTCTGCCTGGTGATTTGCACCGAGAAATTAATCATGCCCTGAAATTACAGCTAAGCAGTGTGCAGGGAATTCCTAACCTATAGCTCCTTATTTCAAATGAGAAATTTATGCTAAGCCTGAAATACTCATGTTTAATGGTCTTTTTTCTGAGTTCAAGCACGGAGGGATGAGGGTAGAAAGCTGAAAAGTGCAGTGCATTAAAATTATCAGAAATCAGAGCAGGAACAAGTCTATGGCTGTAAGGCAGCACCTATTCTGCAAGACAGTGAAAAGGACCACAGAAATACCTTCAGAAGATGTGGGCACTCAGTCTTACATGTGTCTGGTGCACTAGCGAGCTGCTATTATTTCTCTTTAGATCACACTACTCATTGATTATGACTGTGTTGGGTAAATAAGGAGTGAAAGCAGAGCCAAAGGATTTGCACCTTGTTCTATATGACTTAGAACATAAGGCCCAGTGCTGAGGAAATGATGGCATGTTATCAGTTCTGCTTGCAACTTTCAAGGAAGATGAGCATAAGAACTAAAGGGAACTGAAAAGCCATTAAATCCAATGTGCACCCACAGGAAAAAAAAAAGAGATTAAATCTTGCCTTTTTAATACAAGAAACGAATCCCACATGTACAGAAATTCTCTTCTTCTTAGATAGGTAACAAGTAAAAGACCTGTAAGTAAAAATCAGTGCAGCATGAATGGAGGGAGGGGGAATAACAACAGAATATTTACTTCTAATATAATTATCTAATTCTCTAATTATATGACATTTACAGTGTTTATTAGAAAACAGTTCTGTGCATTACTTCTAATTAAATGTTGTCCTTAATGGAATAAAACTGCAGCCTTCATGGAGCTGTGTAGCTGGTGGAATAACTTAAGCACCTTTCTTTTTTCTTTTTTTTTTGGTGAGTTGGAAGGCAGAAAATACAGAATTTGAAATTATTAATGTGGGAAAAGGCACCTCAGTTATGGAGTGACTTCAGAAAGTATAGCTTGTAAAGTAAATTAGCAGGTAAGTTATTGCTAAAGCTCTCTTTCTTGAGTTCAAAAAGTTGGTTGTAGTTAGAAAAGAATAGTGTGTAATCAAACTCATGTCATTTTTCATCACTTTGCCAAGAATACAAACATTTCTACCAGGGACATGTTCAACTTGATGGTGTGGAAGTTACACAAGAAATAAAACTGCTCATTTCTTTGGAACCTTTCCTAAGCTAGCCCTCACCTTGAACTCATTTAATCCAACAGCTTCAAGGGGAAAAGCTTTTTGTCTTATCTACTAAATCAAGTTATCAACAGAAAGATATTTTGATCAGTAGCTCCCAAGTGTTTTCCATACATTATTTACAATAATGCCAAACAAAACAAGACAGTCCTTTCCAAAAGAAAATGCTGTATGTCTTTTCCTGAAATTATTTCACAGATATTGGCATGTATTACATCAGAGTTACACATACAAAAACAGAGAAAGAAGAAATGTTCATTTCATGTGAAACATTCTTTCATCTACATGGAATATTAAAACATGTTTGTAGCAGGGACACAAAACACTTCCATGATCAGCCAAGGTGCCGATTTCTGAGTCCTCATTTATTAAATAGGTTACTATTTAAATGGCCGAACTGTGTCTTCATGGATTACTCGGCCTTCAAAAAACAATTTTACTGTAAATGGTAACAAACAGGATTTAACAAATCTGATTATTTTTTCTTACAAGCACACCTTTGAAATATAATGTGGTGGTAGAGAAAGTGCAGTCTTCTGTATTTAGCCAGTGATGACCTCCGTATTAACCACAAGTTGTCAGTAAACCAGCTGAGGTGTACCCACCCTCTGTGAGAGCAATCCTTGTGTTCCATTCAACCATCAGCATGACTAAAAGAACGTTTTGTAAATTCAAATCAGTGTTTAATTCTCTATTCTATTGGGACTCCAGGGCTTATTACCTTATAGCTGCCAGCTATGGCCAGGAATATATAAGTCTCTGCTGATAACAGGCACAACATTCTCAAGTATAAGCAATATAGAGAAAAATTACATAATAAATTAGAATTCGTTCACAGAGATATTTAAACTTCATTTCTAGTCCCTGAGTCTTAGTGTCTCACACATCAACCAAGGCAGTCAGACTTTTTCCCCGCACAAGAAAATTCACCATAATTTTTTATCAGGTGACTGTTCTCAAGCGCAAAGGTTTTCCCTTCATTGGAAGGTGAGGAAGGACTATAGATGGAGGATTTTACCCATTCTCATAAAGAACATCATGTCTGATAGAATTTCAGGAATATCTGCATAAGATCTTACACATTGAAAGAAGTAAGTGTAATTTCTCAAGAACATTTGGTCCATATAAAAATATCAGAACAACCCTAACACCATGTTCTGACTCTGTCATCAGCCTGTGTGACCAACACATTTTCAAGTCGTTCAGGTTTGCTTGGGATATTTTCTAGATGGAGATGTTTCTTCATTAAACAAAAAATGGTGCAAATGGCACTATTTTTCCTAAACATATACCAGTCAGAAATGTTCAGACAATGTGCATCAGTCACCAATGTATTCTGCAGGTTCAACACTTACCCCCAGTTTTCAAGGTTTGGTGCATCCTCAGAGCAAACAATTTACAATGATGTGGAGCAGCTCTGCTATTCTCTGGATTCCTTCTTCACAGAGCTTTTAAGTAGATAAATGATGACAGCAACCCAGTGTGCCTTCCAAAGACTGCACATTTTTTGTCTAAAAAAGAAAAGGCATTTGTGAGAAATGTTTACCACAACAACAGCCAGGCATGGGGCTTGGCAAGCACAAATAATTACTTTGTCTTTTATATGCAGCACTCAACATTGCTTGCGTGTCTAGGTTTTGGACATTTTTCCCTCATAAAAACTCACAACTGGACCTTATAAATAAAACCCTCATATTTTAAAAAATGTAGCTCCTAGCTGACAGAATTAAAGACTTTATTTATTCTCTTTCACCTGCAAAAATGTATATGGCCACCCAATATCCCCTTTCTGAGCCTCCCAACTGAGTTCAGAGACTGAAGAGTTTACATGAAATTTATAATGAAAACATTGCTATAAGCACAGCACAATCGGAGTTTCATTACAGGAAATCTCTTAGGGCTCATAGCCAGTATATATAAACTTCAAAGAAGTTAATATATGCTAGATAATAGATATCTATATCTATCTATCTATCTAATAGTATCTTATAGATATTACCTATCTCATTATATATATATATATATGTATTAGATACTACAGGTGTATACATTAGCTACATACAGATATTCTGTGTTAGCAATGTGTGACAGTTGGGAAGAACTGATGGTGTTAAACTATATTTTCGTATCGATTTTCTTGCTGCAGGTGAGATGTTGCTGTACAATGTCACACAAATGTGAAATTCAAGAGATGCAGACTGTTTATTTTCAGAAGAGAAAATCTTAGAACAGGACTTTGAAATACAACAAAGAAATGCCACAGCCTTCAACTGCTTTACTTAGTTCATTGCTTCACTAGTTCATTCAGCTAGATTTCAAAGAAGGCCTTCCAGCTCTAATTGGAAAACAAAGTTATACTGAATCACATGTTTTTAATGATGCATGATAATTTGTATTAGCAGGGAAGACTTTGACATTTCTGAAAACAATGCAAGAAATAAAAATACATGGCATAGATAGAAGATCGCATTATTAATGATTTCATATAGTTAGTTCTGAGTTTAGCATTTCAGAATGCAAATCAGGTTTGAAAACAATACTGTAGAAGACAGTCTCATTAATGACATACACGGAAGGAAATCTATGACTCTATCATTCATTTTTTTTTATTGCTTCTTTTTTTTTTTATTCTGCTTTAAAGACTCATCCTTTTATTTTGAGAAAGCAACTGCTCTGCAAGCAGGCTGCTGTCCATTGTTCCAAGTTGCACACTCACAAAGTAGGAATACAACAAAAGCTACTTGCTAGAGAAATCTTAGCCATTATACAGAGCTGTAACCATCCTGGTAGGGAGCAAAACCAGTTAAGTTCAGTCCTTTTACAATTAATTTTTCTTCTGAAATAAATATATCTGTGCTGCAACCAAGAGACTCTAGCTTTAGAGAGTTGAAACAGATGTATTTGGTCACTTTTGTATGCTAATTCCAACTCAGCACATGGCTTCTGAGAACTCTGATGACATTTGAGAGACCCAAAAGATTTGAGTCTTAATTTCCCTCAGTGAAACTAATGAAGAAGATCTCTGGTTGTTGTTAATCACTCGTGTATTTCTTTCAAGTTTTATTTGTGTTAGTTTTTTTCACTTTTCCTCCATCAGAGCTCATAGTTTGCACCAATAATTAGACTAATATATTGCTGAGATTTTTTGTCCTACATTTTCGTTGAGGATCTGTCTGTGGATCTGTCTGTAGAACTTCCTGTATTTGAAATGGGAAAAACTGGAGTTCCTCATCCAAAGAACACTTTAAATCTGATCCCAATGTAGGAAAATGGTATTTCATGTAAGGTGGATGTAGAGAAAATCCCAAATAGTCCATGGCTGTTGAAATGTTGTCTAGGATGCAGGAAGATTTACATCCATCTAAGGAGGTCACATCCTTGATCTGAGTTCCAGACACTGCACTTCAGTCTCAGCTCTCTGCTCCTGTAGGTTTCAGCTCTACCACTTGTGACAAAATTTCACACCGCTTTAACTTTCTCAGGTCTGTGGAGATTCCTGTTCTTGCCTCATTTGAAACAGTTCTGAATAGCAATCTTTGTCTCCTTTGAAAGCGCCAGGGAACTTATAGCCAGTGCAGATCCCGTCACTGTGCATCGGTACGGCATTAGGTTCTTCTCTTCCAAAATCTAAGGCTTTTATCAAAGAAGGTTTTAGCTGCTACGACTGTAGCGAAAGCCTCACAAACCAGGGTGATGCATGCAATGGCAGCTCTCCAGTACTTTTAAACAATTGCATTATAAGGTATGACCAATCCTATTCATCTCAGAGGCTGCTAAATTGGGTGTTCCTGAAAACGCTTGTGACTTGTCACTTCTTCTTTCAGTCCTCACCAAAGCAGGTAGGAAAGGAGATGAAACATTATCTGTTGAACACTTGCCCAATCCACTCTGAAGGAAAGCTCATTTGGGCTGGATAAGGGCATCTGGGAACACCAGTGTTTGTCGCTCCTGACAATCAGGAACTCAAAGCCAGAATCCAGTTAATGTCTTAAATTCTCAAGGGAACAGAGAGGAGAAGCCACTGAGACAAAGCTGATATATTCAAAGTCAAAGATCTTGAAAGCCAAGCCCAAGGGCCTGGGGAGGGTATGAGCGAGAGTATCTGGGATAGTTATCAGTTTACCTTTTAACAATGTCATTGGAAGAAGAATTGAAAATTAATTTTCTGTGCTGAGCTGAACCTTGGACATATATTACTGCTTAGGCATTCCCCATTCTCCTAGGAAGTATTGCAACAGGTGAGAGACATGTTTATGCAAAGCAAGTTGTTGAACTGTTTTGAAGGATCTTTACACATTTGTACCATACCTCTGGGAAACCACGTACACCCCTGATCACATCATTTGATTTAGCTGGAACTCTCAGGGTAGTAGGCACAGGTAATCTGTCACTGTAAACCATCATATGGCCTGACTCACACCTGTGCCAAACGCTGAACACGCAACATGCTCTATTGAATGTGACTGCACAGAAAAATAGTGGTGTCTGAAGGCACAGACAAAAAGAGATGACACCAAAGCAGTCATTCCCATCACCTTGTATTCTTCCTCCCAGGGAATAGTTGAAACATTCAGTATAGAACGAAACTGTACTAAATTTCAGACATTTACATTAGGGACTTTGAGGCAGACATAGCATTTCCAATTCTAATACTGAGGCCTTCACAAGGGATTTCACATCTGAAGCTTTTTCATTGCATCAGGCTGAATGACACTAAATCCAATTTAAAATAAATGATGAACCAGAGCTCTGATACACCTTTGCCAAATGTAAAGAATAATATGTGTTGTGAAAATAAAATTCGCATTGCAAATAATTCCTTTACATAGCAATTTTTATATATATACACACACATATATAAAATATACACTATATATATATTATATACACTATATATATATATCTATTAGAGAAATTAATGTGCAGAGAGCCTGAACTGAAAGTCTCAGACCTACAAGGACTTAGCCTGTATTTTACTCGAGGCACATGAGTAGTCCCACTGTGCTTTGCTCTTTACATACTTAAACCTTTGTAGGCCTGCAGCCACAGCACAGGGGGCAAAAAATACCAAAAGCATTTCGTAGCATTTCTTTTCATGACTTTGTGCTTGTGATGTGCTCGAATCAGTATCATTATTGCTTTATTGTGTTTTGTCATTGTGGTGACACAAAGGATTTTAGTGCAGCTCTGCAGAGACTATTGTGGCACAGACACGTGTTTCAGTGTCAGTTCTGTTCTGTTAAAAGGCAGAAACAGATTCTGGAGGTGGGATTTGCAATGGCCACAAGGCATCTGGCATCTCTGTAACTGTCCCTTCTCAAGACCAAGAAAAATTCGGTGATAAATTTTACAGCTCTTATTAAATGCTGCATGTGCCAATGACAGATGTGTTTAAGCTACTTATCTTTTTAAGCTGCAGTGCTTTTATCTGTGTAGCACTGTGTATCACCAAAAGGGGATAGAGGCAATGAATTTAAGCTGAAAAAGGGCAGGCTTAGGTTACATGTAAGGAAGAAATTCTTTACTGTGAGGGTAGTGAGGCACTGGAACAGGTTGCCCAGAGAAGCTGTGGATGCCCCATCCCTGTGAAAGTGTTCAAGGCCAGGCTGGGTGGGGCTTTGAGTACACTGGTGTAGTGAAAGGTGCCCCTGTCTATGGCAAGGGGAGGCTGGAATTAGGCGGTCTTTAAAGTCCCTCCCAATCCAAACCATTCTGTGATCCTACGATTCTATGATGACAATGGGCAGGGTTTCTCATGGAAGAGAACCGATAACGATGTCCCTGTCTAAGGGAGTGTCTCTCTATGCACTGTCTGTACATACAGAATAGATATTTAAATAATTATTTTATCTCATGGGCTTTCTCTTTTTCTGTTTCCTAACGTCTTGATATTTTATAGTTTACAATATATAGGACTTAACATTGAATTTAAGGCTACACCAACACTATCTCCAGGCAAAGTTGAAGCCCATGCTTATATCAAAATCTGCTTCACATCCACACAGTCTAGTTACTAGTATTTAAGGACTTGGCTGCACACTAGTAGTTAGGCCTATAAACACACTAGTCAGAGCAAAGTCAGCTGGCTGTGCTGGGCACTGGAAAATGGTACTGCCAAACTGGTGAGTCACAGCTGGGAGTCAGGGATTTCACCTCTTAAGATCAATCTTGAGAAAAGAAGAACTCATCAAACTCTGTGCCCCAAAAAGCAATATGTAAGTAATTGATTCCTATCACCTTATACTGTCCAAAAGCAAACTGAAACATCAGAATAAGTGAAGGTAATGTATTTCTGTCAATCTTTTTAAGGAAATAACTCTTGATCTGACAGAAATTATGAACTCACTCGAATAATCACAGTTCAGTTGATGGCTTTGTGCTTAGTGCAACTTACTTAAGAACAAACAGTAATTGCTATAAATAACATGTAAACCTTACTTCCCAGTGATATTTGGGCTGAAGAATAAC
Organism: Mohoua ochrocephala; assembly: GCA_013398855.1. Classification (NCBI taxonomy): domain Eukaryota; kingdom Metazoa; phylum Chordata; class Aves; order Passeriformes; family Acanthizidae; genus Mohoua; species Mohoua ochrocephala. The sequence continues at coordinate 18,378 of VZTA01018771.1, read as the reverse complement.
TCCTCTATTTCCTCCCCATTATTTTTTTCCCCACATATGGGCTAGAATTACATGGAAATTCATGAACACGAACATTGATTTTCAAATATGAAAATACTGTGTCCATTTTTGCACTGTTTTCACCTGAAACACAATTGCTGCCAGTCGTATCTCCTCTCCAACTGCTTCATTCTGACTGTTTGCATCATCCTGCTTTTATAGATTTTCCCCAGCTATAATCAGGTGAATGGCCTCAGAAGGCCATAAATGTTCTTTACTAGTACCCCATGGCTTCTCACACAGAAAAAAAAGCAAGGTAAATTATGTTGTCATGCTCTCATTTTATAAAAGTAAGCCGAGAAATACACAGTTGAATTCCAATTCAACCAGAAGCCTAAACAAAGACTTTCTGACTCACAATGACACCTTCAATCAATATTTTCCTAAGCAATCAACATAAAATGTAAACTGGATAACTGCAGTGTCGGTATGCAAGAAGCAGCCTTCCTGAAGAGGAGCAATAAGCTTGTATCAAAACGCATGCAAAGATGAAAAGAATATGGTCTAAGTTCAAATTCAGTTCATCAGTTCATCACATGCTTAACATCAAGCAACCCGGCAGACTGAAAAAAGCTTAAAAGCTGACTGAGGGGAGCTGGGCTGCTCATGCTTGCCTTTCTTCATATACTCTTTGACATATTTTGGAGCTCCTTGGGGTCCTTGGGCCATAGCTTGTGTTCATCCTTCCATCCATCCTTCCAGCCATCCTATAGCTGGCACCACTACAAACCTTAAACCATGAGGACTGAATTGTCACACTCTGCAACTGACCCTGTGTGAAATAGACCCCTCTTCCTATGTGTGCTCACACACACTGTTCTTGAGTAAAAGTAACATGTTCTCTAATCTCTTTTCACTGCATCATCCTACAAATATAACAAGACTACTGGGACAAATACGGTTCACTGTGGTTGCAGAGTCAGCCTTGGTGTTTGGAGCAGCAGAATATTTGCATGTAATTTTTAGTTTGTGAAGAGTTTCTGGGACTGCACTGGTTTTCAGCATTTCTACACTTTTTTTTGGTAAAAAGGCCATCCATCCTATACAGTGGGAAATAAAAAATACTTGAAGAAATGCTGGAAGACTTCTTGAATTTTTTTCATTGATTCATCTGTTTTACTCTTAAAATTTTACTGTTTCTCATCCCATTTATAATGCACTATATATCTAAACAAAGTGGAGCGTTGCTACGTCTGTCTTACAAGCACAGGATAAAATTCATCCTCATGGTTCCCTGAATCTGGATACAGCTCATGGTCCACATAGCTAATAGATTAAACCCCCTTTTTGGAGATCCGTGCTCCTATGCAGAAAAAAAGTCATTAGGCAGATAATTATGACAGCTTTGCAACAGCTGGAAACTTCATGGCAAACTCCAGTGGTGTATTATGGAGGCTTAACTACCTTATCAGTGGGATAAAATTCCATAGCATGATACTGATATTTGTGTTTGAGTTTTAGGAAAATGAAGATCAAGTTCTGTGCAGAAAATCACAGCATATTTACTTCAGATTCTCCACAAAGCAAAATTTCTTTCAAATTTTTCTGTACCTTTCAAGTGGACAGAACATGAAAATCTCACTCTTTCAGATTTTCAAGTAATTTAGAATCTAGAATATACTGAACGTTGAAGGGAAGAGGCTGTGTTTAAAAAAACCCAACAAACAGAAAAACATAACAAATATGTTTGGGTCATGCAGAAGTCTAGAAATAGAGTCTTCTGAAAGCTGGTTATGCACTGAATCATCACTCCTTCAGTAGTTCACATTTTTTGTGTTGTCAGAAAGAATGTTGACTCATAAGGGTACAGACAATTTATACTAATGTTAAACACACCTTTTTATACAACCACTTGAAATTTTCTCTTGGAATGAAACTGAATTTCAGAATTTTTTAGAGCTTTTTATGCCATTAAAATAAGGTTTCCAAAGAGGACGCATGTCAATAAGCCTTTTCTAGGTCAAAACCTACTAAACTTACCTTTCTCTTTCAGAAAATTTGTCAAATTTGTCAAATTTGTCAAATTTGTCAAATTTACTGAAGGCAGAAGCGTATTTCACTCCATATAAGCCAGTTTAGCCATGGATGGCACTAAAATCTCTAGTCCTCCTTTGGAGCTGACCAGTTTCACATACATGATGGAAAAAAACCCATAGAACACAAGGAAAAATTAATTGAATAATTCATACCTAAATTCAAGCCTTACTCAGAGTAGTAAAGGCATCTCTCACTGTAATTGCAACATTTCAAAAAACGAAACACTCCAGTGGTTTGGAATAGAAATTGGAAGTTGGAATTCTTTCTCACTTAGATAATTAGTTAGATCCTTAGATCTAACTAATCCTTAGAAATTTCCCCCAATCACCACACATTGTTACGTATCTAATCATTAATTTTAAGACTCATGATGGGTGTCTAAAATTAAAGCTAATCAAAGTGCAAGCACTAATTTCTCATATGTAAATCTCACGCTGGTCCACTGTGGATTCTCTTTAGGATTTCTTTAACAGGTGACTAGTTACAAGTGACACAGAGCTTTTCTTGCTTCAGAGCACATAACCTTAGAATTGTCATTCTCCCAAGACCTAATGGATATTTCAGAGAAATGGATGACTGGGTGTTTCAAGAGAGTGATCATGAAGTTTCAACCAGTTCTGAGGATTATTGTTATCCTGGGGTTTGGACTAGATGACTGTACATGTCCCTTCCAGCCCAAACCATTCCGTGGTTCTGTGATCTGCAGACCCAGAGCTGACTCATATACGAAGGCATCATTCTCACTTCTTGGTCTCCAGTTAGATTCTCTTAAGTAGTTTTCAGGCTGAAGTCAGCCATCTTAAAATATCTTTCTCCATCTCTTTCCTGTGTAAAGAAGATATCTTTTTCCTCTGCAGAACCTATTTTCCTAAAAACACAGATCACATGAAGCAGAAAAGTATGGTCCCTTTTTCAGAGGAAATGTTTACAATAGAGGACTATTCCAAAGCATTAACTACTCAAATGCATTTCTGCAGATAATTTGAGTTAAAGATAAAAGAAAATTTTCTCTTAAAATTAGGTACTTTAGATGAATAACCACATTGCAGAGAACTGACTTTTTCATTCCATAACATAATTTTATATGTGCATACACAGTAAGAAGATGGAATATCTGGGGTTCTTGAAAACCAAAAGTGAAAAAAGAGAAAGCAAAATGTGCAATTACAATGATGACTTGCTGCAATTTAGGACAAAAGTGGGGTTGTGGAAACTAAATAAGATACAGATAACAAATTATTTAGTTACAGATATATGCAAAGTTTTGCAGTACTTAATACTGTGGATTGTGTCTGTATTTGGTTTCGGTTAGTCTACACTTCTTTCATAGAGGTGAGAGGATGGTAGTCACGCAAAAATGAGTGTATCTGCTGTTAACAATTCTCTCAGCTTTTTAAAGAATAGAATGGTAGTGGAATTGTATATAAGGTAAGAAAAAGACCAAATTCTAAGGTGTGTTTTCTTGCATTGTATTTACTCCTTTTCTTTTATAAAAGATACATTCTATCCTCTGTGTATGCTGGCCTTGGTATCAAGAGATGTTCCCTTCTGAACAAAAAAACCTGGTAACCCTAAATTAAGAGGTGAATTAAATGCTTGTGAAATTACCAGCTGCCAGCCCAAGAACTGAGAAGATTATTTTTCTGTATATAATTCTACCAAGATTCAAATACCAGCAGCATTTCCTGCAAACGTCTTACTGTAAAGTCATTAGCCTGTCTTGAAGAGGCCCTGACGCCCAGGGTCAAATCAAGTTACTAAGATCTGAATTTGGACACAGCAGTCCCAAACAAACTAGGAGCTAGGCCACTGAAATTAATCAAGTTAAACAATAGAAATGGAAATGGAAATAAAGCAAGGTACTTAAATGTTTCTGTTTTAACCTTGCCATATGAAAGATCAGAGTACTTGTATTGAAGTGGATTAAGCTGTGGTATTTCTTTCAATGAATAAATAACAACTGGTTTTACAAGAAGAGCATCTTTTTATTTGAAGAAATAGAGTAACAGCCAAACTCAAAAATGTAAATTAGCTACACATTCTCTTCTTGATCAACTTATTATCTGTAATTAATATCAATGACAATCATTATCAGTTGTACTACAAGAACATAATAAAAATCTCTTATTAAAATCCCAAATTTCTACTTAGGTTATGTGCTGAAGCTTCTCAAAACACAGGAGAGAGAATCCATGATTGATATATCCATTGCAAAGTTTGGAAAGCATGTTTAAGTTTCAAATTTTTATTTTCCCTGGTCAGACTTAGGTTCTTGTGGTCTCTGAATGACTATTTATAAATTTAAACAATTTTAAATTATTTTAGTCCAAAATAATATTACATTTCTTTCACAAATACGTAATTAATATTTTAATACTCCCTTCCCCATAGCTTCTGATTACCTAGAAAATGCTTTGGTAGTCAAACAAATAGTTTGAATGCAGAGTTTGAGGCAAGGGTCTTGTAGGACTATGAGTCAGAGGTTAATTTGGCTTTTTTTCTCTTTTGTGACATTGGATGTTGTGCCAAACTTGCCAACAGTAATACAGACAGCCATGGCAACAACCCACTGTTCTAATCTCCTGTTTGGAGCTTTGATACGTTAAATTAACTTCAAGTCTCATAAAACGCAAGCCCATCTTGGACTTCAGGGGAATAAAGTGTCTCAAGTAGTACGCCAAAGTTCAGTTCGGGTTTTTTCTGTTGTTTGGTTGTGTTGTGTTTTTCTTTTTCCACAGGAGACTATACTTAGGAAAATTAAATGCTAGAATTCTCACTTAGGCACAAATAAACTTGTCATGTGTTTAAAATGTTAATAAAACAGGTAGGGGCCTTTCCTTTCCCAGTCCCTTAGGACCAATGAGTAACAAGTTGAAATTTCCTCCTATCTAGTAAACAGTTTTTTGAAAGAACTGATGAAGAGCTTCTCAATAAAACTATTTATACAAGGTATGTGAGTCTGTCTGCCCACATGTGGTGAGGAGGTATATGGAGGTATATGTCTTTAACAGTTTAATTTGGAAAGAAGGCTAGGCAGTACATTATGTCTTCTGTATAGAAGTGGCTTACGCCATATAAATGGCTGTTAAAAATTAAGAAGTTATTTAGGTTTCTAGTACAGCTTAAGCAAATTCCTCAGTGTAATTAGGAAGTTGGAAGAAATCTTTCCACAGAAAGACAGGAATATACAGCAACTCCTTTGATGATAATTAAGCTTTAAAACATTCTTCTTAAGAATTGTGCTAGTAATAAAGATGATTCTCAGAACTTGAAACTTTCTTTCTATGGGATGTAATAACATTGGAACTTCCTCATAATATAATTCCAAATCTCATTAGACTATGGTGACATTAAAAGTCCTTCAGAGGATGACCAAAAAAAAAGAGAAAAAATCCAACAATCTAGAACACAAATTAGAAACATGTTTTGAGATTTCCTGCACTCAGGAGCAGAAGCAATTAGATACCCATTGCATATTTATTAGGAGTGTCTCACCAGCTACAAAACCAACACATCACAACCTGCACCAATGAAAGGAGGATTGAAAGCATGTCCAATTAAACTCTAAACACTTGTGTGGTGCATCTTCAGTGAGACTCTGGCGTGCACTGTCACTGGT
>VZTA01018771.1:0-12677 GCA_013398855.1 Mohoua ochrocephala | reverse complement strand
ACTGGTGGGTTAATGGGATTTGCTGGCTTAGCTGGCTTGGTCTGGCTGTGCCTACACGCCCTCTGTATGTTCCTCAAGAGCAAGATGCTCATGTTGAGACCTACACAAAAGAATGAGAATGTTTACTTGGGCCTGAGTATGAGAAAAACCTGCAAAAACATGGATTGCAGTGGAAATTTTAGCCATTCTGATGTAGATATATTCTTCTTTCAGTTTCTGTAGCACTTCTGTCTCTGACACTCAGTTTTGTTTCTAAACATCCCTCCACCCCAACCAAGTACATAACACCATATGGCTTCAATTCTACCATGTCAGTATTTTTTAAAGACAGTACAAAGGAAATGCCATGAAAATAGTTTTGTCATTCTCTAAATGGATTCTTAAATCCTTTTGTTATTTAACAGGTAGCAACTCCTCATCTTACAGTGGTTTTACTGTTTAAATTTCAAATTCTAGAGATGACACTTCCTTGTGAATAGACAGAAATAGTTGCATTTATCTGAACTTGAGATTTCTAATTTCTACCAACTTATCTTTTAGGGTAAGATAATCAGGAGTTTAAGATCTTTCTTTGTTTTGAAATGCATCGAGTTATTTAAATAGTGCATAAAAAGTTACTGCAAAGTCCTTCAAAACTGAGTACACTTACAATGAAAACTCTTGACCTATTGATGACATATTCAAGGAGAACTGACTTCTAATTCCGCAAATACACTTTGTCTTTGGATTCGTGGATAGAGAGCTTCACCATGATGATTTCAAAGATGTTATCATTGTCCAAACTCTCTAATAGAAGAATATAGAAAAGGTATTCTGACTAAGATGACCACTATTTTTTGCTCGTATCCTTAATTTTTTCCCCTCAGATTTGCTTTTCTTTCATTTATAATTTAATTGTGACACTTCATAATTGCAATATTGTGATTGATTCTTAATTTGAATGTTCTTTGTAGAGAAAATACATGTGCAAAACCAGAAATCTCAAGAGGCATTAAGAGAAGAGACGATGAGAATTGGTCTACTATTTATTGTGCTCTAGATTTGTACAACTTAGTTATTTCTGAAATAAATTTATGTAGTATTCAGTAATTGAAAACACCCCTTCCTTTTTTAGGACTGATGCTTTGAAGCTAACTGAAGTGTAGTTTGTACATTAAGGAGGTTATTTTGAGGGAGGAAATTTCATTAAATTCCAGATCAGTAAGAATTCAGGGACAGCAGCTCTAGTTTAACAAATATATTTGACTTTTCTGGGGATAATAAAGTGAGTAAGGGAGGTAGTTGGCATTATTTTGTTTAGACTTCTAAAGCACATTTTACATGGCATGACAGATAAAAGCAATTTTGAAAATAAAGTCTGTTGGGGTTATAGAAGGAACAACAAAGTGAATTGGAATGTGGCTAGAGGAAAAAAGCAAAGATCTATGATTTAAGCAGTAAACCTGGGCTAAAAGATAGTAATTTGTTCGGTTCATTACACCATTTTTGTTAATGTTTGTTGTGCAGCTCCTGAGTTTTCTAGCAGTAAACTATGGGTGTGTGTAAGTTATATTAATTTGTTTTTAATTCCCACAAACAGTATGTAATTATACATTAGTAACCTTATTCTAGAGCCTGGTGAACCTGGGTAATCAAATTCAGCGTAAGCTAATTAGGTGTTGAGTGTCAATTTATTTGATCTCCTTTAAAAATTCTTATTTGAATGCATTTCTATAATATTGATGAAGAAAATAATCATAATATTTTACCTTCTTACTGCTCATCTTTATCTGCTTGTGTTAAAATTGTGTTAATAATTGTGGAATAAAAATTGTTAAATCCTTTCCTGCTGCTAGTCACCGTTTCAGTTTAAAGCTGTACAATCAACTTGTGTTATATTAGTGTTGAACAAATTAGTCTATATAAATTCGTGTTTCATTTGTCCAGAAAAAAAATGCACATTTCTGTAAATAAGAAGGAGGCTGGAACAGGAGCTGCAGAAAAATCCCTTTTCTTTAATAAAATGCTACAGAGCTCTTCCACTGTTTTTAAATATGCATACAGCCTAGATAAACATATCCCTAATTCTGCTCTTTTGACAAATTGGTTCCAGACTGCCTTCCTTGAAGGAAGGCTGTGGCTGACTCTTTACTTGACTAAACTAATTTAGAGCATAAAGCATTTCAGCCCCAAACCAAACCAATACACTGTGGGAACAGAGGGTGGAAGAATGAAAATGAGGTGATATTGGATGTTGGTTCTTTGTGCTAACAGTGCATCTTCAGATAGGTAAATAGGAGCAGTTACAAGACAAGATGTAGTCAAAGGTTCAAGCCAGGTGCTTTCTTCCTCAGTCATATAATCACAAAATATCTTCAGTTGGAAGAGACCCATAAGGATCATTGTGTCTGTTTCTTGTTTATTACATATTGCAATAAGCATGGCATTTCAAATATCTTTTGCAGCAGTATGATTAGACAACATTGGGAATTATTTGGGGAAAAAATGTTATTTAAAAGAAAAGTGTATATATTAAGTGACTGTTTAATTCAGATTTAGAGTATTGACTGAGAATCAAGTGCTTATGACAGATAGTCCACGGACACTCTGAGTAAACATAAAGGACTGTAAGTCAACATGACTTCTTTGGCTTTTTCATTACTAAGTCTGGAGGACTTGGCACTATATAGTTCTACAACAGGAACATCAGATTTTAGATCTATTAACATACATTAAAGTAAATTATTTATCAACTTACAGGATATCAGGAGTTATTTGGCAGTTGGCAGGCATCAGTGAGCCATAGATTAACAGAACACCACTGTGGTGTAAAAAAATCTCCTGAGCAATCTATTTCAGACCAGAATTTTTTAATAGATACCCTTATTTTAATTTTTACTCAGGACAAGCTTAAAAGACCCTTAAGCTGCTTTTCTCACTTGCTATTGCTCTGTCTACAGGCATAATACCATGTTTTATGGTGACTGAGAGACTGAACATGTTGCCAGTTGTTCCTGAAAGGAACATTACATACAGCTACTTAGCAGAGAAAGGGATTTGCCCCATTTATGATAATCAGAACCAAAACATGGGCACATTCTGGGACAGTTTTGTGATCTTGTTACAATGGGAGAAAAAGTGGCAATAATAGAAAGGCACAGTTGAAGACAGAAAGAGCCCATTTCTTCCGAACGATCTCATCAGGAAGCACATCCTGGGCTTCATCAAAAGCAGCCTGGCCAGCAGGATGAGGAAGGGGATTCTGCTCAGCCCTAGCACTACCTACCACCTGAAGAAGCACCATGTCCAGCTCTGGGTTCCTCAGCACAAGAAAGACATGGGCCTGTTGGAGCAGGCTCAGAGCAGGCCACAGAAATGACCAAAGGGCTGGAGCACCTCTTCTATGGAGACAGGCTGAGATAGTTTGGGTTGTTCAGCCTTTAGAAGAGAAGGTTGTGGGGGCACCTCCTTGTGGCCTTCCAGTTCTTAAAGGGGGCTCATAAAAAGAGGGAGAGCAACTTTTTATATGGGCAGATTTGTACAGGACAAGGGATAACGGCTTTTAAGTGAAAGAGAGTAAGTTTAGATCATACATAGGAATGAATTCTTTACTGTGAGGGAGGTGAGGCATTGGAACAAGCTGCCTAGAGAAGCTGTAGATGCCCCATCCCTGGAAACACCCAAATTCAGATTGGATGGGGATTGAGCATCCTGATCTCGTGTTTGGCATCCCTGCTCATCATGGGGGGTTGGAACTAGATGAACTTCAAGGTCCTTTCCAACCCTGGCCATTCTATGACTGTCATTGGGGGGACCAGTCTCGTCCCAGAGGAGTGGCTTGTTTCCCAAAGGGCTTGTTCCAGGCAAAATTTAGCAGATAAACAATTTTCTTGCTCTAAAAGATTTTCCTGTTCTCCCATTTCTTATACTCTGCACTTTTACTCCATATAATGCAACTGTGAACAAAATAGCATTTTGTTGCCTTCTATAGTCGCAGCTCCTTCTCTGCAGAATAACTGAAAACACTGAAGCTTTTGCAGCTTCTGCTGCTTTCTGAAATGCCTCGATCTTTCTAAGCTACCTGTCATTTCAGTATCTCTGATACTCCTCAGATTTTATCTTGTCATATTGGATCAAGAGCTTAGAAAAAACCAACAAACCTTAGGCATTTTCCTTTTCAGATGTGTTTCAATGGAAAAGAACGGCTTCAGCGGAAGGCGATTTATCCCAAAATAGGAGCTTTCAAAAATTCTCCTGTAAACTTCAAAATAGGTCCTCTCCCTACCTAGGATCCCAAGAGAACCCAGGTGAGGGGGACAGAGGATGATAAGTAGGCCACTTTATTTAGGTGAACTACAGTTATAGTATTTTAAGTTAGAAATGCTTAGTAGTGTGTTCTCAGTTACTTAAAATACTTGTATATTTACATTTTTTGATAAAAACATTAAAAGAAGGAACAAACTGTGAATAACAAGTTCTGAGTGAGAAGCGAATCTCTTGAACTACCATTGAATTTAGAAGAGGATATCACAGAAATTCTTCATATTATTTTCCCAATTAAAATTACAGTTGTGAGTAAATCATATTTTTTCACAGGAAAATGTCACATATAGCAAAATAAACTTAGGAAATGCCAATATTATTTTCCTTTAAATTGACTTTTAAAAAATAAACACAAGAATGTTGATTTAGTATAAAATTTTATCTTAAAAAAATTATTAATAATGTCCCAAACGCACCACCTACAAAAACGTTTCAAACAAGTAATAACGGTTATTAAAAATGGTGATTAGCTATTAAATATCTTATTAGTGATACTTTAAAAGTTAAAAAAAAACAACAAAACCAACCAAAAACCCCAAACAAACTCCACTCCCCTCAAAAAAAACCCAGATAACAAACCAACAAAAATACCCCCAAAAAACCCCAAACCTTAGAAAAACAGGGGGAAAAATAGCCCTGTCAATATCTGCATATAATGAACAAGGGATATTCAAATAGTATAGGATACATTAATAAAAAGGGTAAACTCTGAGAACTTGTCAGCATGGAAGATAGATTAGGTTAATTAACCCTACAGTGATGGCCACTCCTACCAGATGATGGACACCAATTATATGCTGTGATCGACCTCATAATATACTATTTGTCATCTACAAAGAGAACTAGCAAATAAAGAGTCCTCAGAGAAAAGCAGAACCAGTTTGAGAAGTACTTACTAACATTCAATTCTCATTAAAAAATCCAGTGATTTTGATAACATTTGTGTCATTTCATACACCTCCCATTCATGCACTGACCACACAGTTTCTGTCACCTATCCCAACGCATGAAAATCTTGATATTTGTGGGGTAAGCTGAGTGATCTTTTCAAGTCAAATAAGTTTTTTGATAATTTTCAGAGCAGGACAATTACAACAAAAAATGCCATGCTAAAGGAAAAATGGTGACAAGCAGAGAATCTGAGCTCACTTACATGATAAGCTAAAGATTTAGGTTAAAATGGAAAAATAACAAGGAACTAATTTAATGAGAAGCATCAAGCTAATTTGTATGTAGAAACCCAGCTGTTTTTAGAGTCCTCCTCCCCCTTTCTAAGATGCTGTTAAATGTATAAAACCCAGTAATATTTCTGATGATGGACAAGTCACTCTTTTTCCTGTGTTTGAACCTTTTTTTCCCTGCATTTCATGGTATATCAGCTAGTTAGTTTTACGGCACACAATGTTTGCTGTTATAGAGACTATACAGACACACCACCACTCCAGAGTATGAAATGGTTCATAAATGTTTGAAAAAGTGTTCCTGCCCCATTGGTTTTCAGAATATATCACTGCTTCACACACAAAACCACCATCCATTTCCTATGACCTTACAGTACATGACTGCGAAGAGGCTGAACACCACACGCAAACGTATAACCTTAGTTTGGCAAACTTGTTTCAAAGCTCTATTTCCATGAATAAAATCTGTGTTGGTTTTGGAGTTAGGATTTTTTTTCATCTCAAAGTATGCACATCCAGCAGGTGTATTATGAATTGGTATTTTTTTAAAAAAATAAACAGCCCTTGAAGCAGGCATCTGGGAATCTGACACATAAACGAAAAAATAGTTATTTCTGCATTTTTTATGTAAGTAAATCATATTACATAAAAAATCCTACTGTCAATTTTAAGTCATACATTTTAGGTTGTTTTTTCCCTTTTTTTTTCTTAGTTTTCTGTACCCTACTATTACCATGAACAGTGTCTCAGATTATGATAATATGAAGAGGTAAGGAGGAAAAAGCCATGGTTCTGTAGGAAGGAAAGCATTTACTTAGGTAGGAATCATACAGAGTTAGTTTCAACACTTTACACTCATCAGATCTCATTTATTGTCCCTCCACATAGCCCAGAAGACTCAGAAGCTAGAATAACACTTGTAAAACAGCCACACTGGTAAAGGAAGCATATACATATAGATGAATTCTTATCCAAATACATACATTAGATTTAAGTTATCAGTGGCTGTGGCTTGATTTCCCAGTAGCTGTTGGATAGCATTCAGTGTGTTCCTAGAAAGCATCTTCCAGAATAGATTCATCTGAAAGAAATAGAGCTCATGGTCTTCCAAACTGCTCCACCTCCAGAAAAAAAAAACAGTTCAAAAAGCACAGCTTTCTAAACAGCCTAAGCACAGCTCTTCCAGCTAAAATGTTAATGTAGATGAACCCAGCAGATGTAAGACAGTCTAAGTGTGACTGCAGTATCACTTTGAAGGAAGACACATGATTTGCACAGCATATCTTGATTTGGAAGGGATCCACAAGGATCGTCAAAGTCCAATTCCAGGCCCTGCNTGTTGAAGACTGCAATGAGGTCTCCCCTCAGTCCCCTCCATGCTGAACAGACCAAGTGAGCCCAGCCATTCCTCATACATCTTCCTCTCAAGGCCCTTCACCATCCTCGTGGCCCTCCTTTGGATGCTCTCTAATAGCTTAATGTCTCTTTTATAGTGTGGTGACAAAAACTGCACACAGGACTTGAGGTGAAAACAAAATGTATTGCAGACTGAATACTTTGTGTTGGAGTTCAGTGCTTTATAAGAGCTTAATACTTTTCAAAATATTGCTGCTTATGTTTTTTAGTTCAACAATGAAGACAACTCTACCAAGAAATACCATTCTGTATTTATTTCAGTGTTTCTGTATATATTTCTATTTCTGCTCTTCATAAATATCCACAAGTAATATCAAAGGAAATTTATAATATGAAGCCAGGGGATATTTTATGCTTCAAGAAACATGTGAAAATAATCCTATAACCACCTGTGCCTTATTTTCCTGTGCAAAACTTCTGCTCTGTTAGACTATAACAAGCAGAACACAGATATCATGCCTGAAAGCTGTTTTTTCCCCTGTGAAAGTGCAAAGAAATGACCCAGGACTTTTTCTTTAATGTTTTGAAATGAGGTATCATTTGCATAACTAAAATATTTCTGCCTAAATACTGTTCTGAAAAAGCATTTTGGAGCGACATTGAGAAAGTTCTTCAATATTTTACCTCTGGGAATAAAATTCTGACTTCACCAAAGTCAAACCTTATACTCGCAATATCAAGGTTGAAGATGAACTATTATTTTTCAAAAGTTCATATCAGAAGAGAAACACATATTTCCCACATATATACTAAGGATCTATCTGTACCATGCTCCTGGGATACTTAAAAATACTAAATCATGTTCTTGACCAAATGCAAATCTTGTCATAACTGAATGACTACTCTTTCAATTGCAAAAGAAAAAAACCTGAGCATATAAAGCTTATTATATCTTGCCTATGGAAACACATATCTCTAAAAATATTCACAGTCTATGAGTAATGTTCAGATGAAATGTAAAAAACCCCCAACAATCAGCAATGATATATTTCTTCAAAACATGTAACAATGTGGAATGTAGAACCAGAAAATCTTTCCCCAACACCAATTTCTCTTCTGTAATAACCTTGCAATATACCTACCACTCTGTATGCCACTGAGTGTTTAAATTTTGACACAGTTATTGTTTCTGGAAAGGGAAAAATTCACCTGAGAACTTTTCTCTCACACTTCATTTTTATGTCAGAACGCACTCCATTTTGAGTGAGAAAAAGAATTGTCATTCAAGTAAAAGAGACAAAAAGCCAAGGTAGATTTTAGTGCTAATGGTTCTAACTGGAGGAGCAGCATGATGCTGGAGTGCAAGAGGGGCTAACAAGAGGTGTGTGTACATGCTGTAAAAGTGTTTGAGATGCAGTAAGTATTCCAGCCTTTACAGTCCAACCAGGACATTCTTACATAATACAATTTTATTGCAGAATTCAAATCAGACATTCAAGTACAAACAGAGAGCAATGAACCACATAAAAAAATTGGAAACGTATAAACAAGCAATAGTGATCTTTAAAAATGCTCAATAAATTACGTCTATTAAAGTATATTACACTCTAAATAATTATCATATTTGGAGCAATATGCCAGGAAGCAGAGAACAACATAGCTAAAATTGCTTCAGTTCACCTGTTTGTTTTTTTATTTTTAGAGTATACATAAGTATACCAGTAAAAAGTAAGAAAACTGTAAGATTAATCTAGCTGTTTCTTATTTTATGGTGGCTTTACAAACATTCTGTCTACAAAGAGATTGTTTATATCTCAAAATAAGAAAGAAACATCTTAATGTTTCCTTGGTGGGCTTTTTGTGTCACTAAATTCTGAAAGCCTGTGGCATTTTAAAACAACTCAAATGATGCCAGAAAAAAACCCCAAACCAACAAACACAACAAACTTCTTACTGAAGTACAGAGCTATGCTTCTATTGTATTGTTATGGAGGTTGTTGATGACTTTACCCAATCATATCTTTCATTTCTGAGCATTACAGATTTTGACAGAACTCGTTGATGTTATGTCTGGAATAAATATGAATTTATGGTTTAAAATATGCTTATCACAATAAGCAAACACATCCACAGTGAAATTTCCATGTTGTGATATAATTTTGACACAATGGTAAGTCAGCTCCCTGTCTGAGGGGTTATTATTATTTTCACATCTTCCAGCGAGAATGTCAATTTTTCCATAAGGAAATCGTGCAGTTATGAAATGTCAAGGCTTCAAGTTCCATCTAAATTATGATAATTTCTCTTGCACCCAATCTCGAAATAGGTTATGTTTTCTAGACAGACAGTTGTGTTGCGAATGTCACTTGACTTTCTTTTTGCCTAAAAAAAAATTTAAAAAAACCCAAACCCAACTCCTCGACAAATAAACAAACAAAATCCCCAACATTCCAAACAGACAAGAAAATCCTTGAACAAACCAAAAACACTTTTAGGGTTTACGTGATATAAGACAGACCACTGCTCACAGCACATGAAACCTGGAGCAAGGGCCAGCTCAAACTAACTCTTGGTTTCTTGGGAAGGGATTGGGAAAGCAAGAGTGGCACATCAGCTGGAGTGTGCTGGAAACAAAAGCCCCTAGAGAAACTGGGGGAAGAGGAACCGTAGCATGGTGACCGCAAGAAAGAGGGAGATTTTTTTATCAGATATGGATAGAAAAGAAAATCTGAACTACGGAGCTGAGAAACTGCCTTCTGGTATTTGTCCCTGATGGGTTCGAAGAAACAGTATATTCTCTCTTCATCTTCTGCCTAAATAAACAAATCTGTACTAATGAAATACCCAGATGCTATCTTCTAACACAGGACTATCTTCCTGATTTTGAATATTAGTTAAGTAGTCATACAGAAGGGAAAATATGTTTTAGCATGCAATCACTGAATAATTTAGGTTGGAGTGACCTCTGGAGGTTATTAGGTTCAACTTTCTTCTCGCAGCAGGGAAAATTTAGATCAGGCAACTAATCATCTGTACTGTACTGTGTCACATTAAATCATTTTCCTAATATATAATTGGAATTTTACATGTTATAGATGGTGTGTCTTGCTTCTCATCCTGTCACTGAGCCCTTCCGGGATGAGTCTATGTCTTTTATCAGGATATATTTGAAGACAGCAACTAGATCTCCCCTTAGCCTTCTCTTTTTAGGATCGAACAAAACCAGCTCTCTCAGCCTCTTCTTGTACTTCTTGTGCTGCTCCGCCTTGACGCCCTTCAGACCTTTCTGATGGGTCTGCTCCAACAATGTCCAACATTGTCTTTTTTCATCTCTGGAGCCCCAGACAGGGCACAGGGTAGTCACAGGGTAGATGTAGTCTCATAAGCACTGGCTAGAGGAGAATAATTACTTCTAGCCTGCTGGTTAAATTCTTGCTAATACAGCCCAGAATGCACCTCGAAAATATGTCACCACAGAGACACTCTGCTGACTCATGTTTAGCTTGTGGACCACCTGGGTGCCCAAGATCTTTTCTGCAGAGCTGCTCTATGCCCCAGTCTATATGGTTGTATGGATAGGTGTTGGATTTTCCTACACATTTTTCAGGTGTAGGATTTTTCATCTCCTTTTGTTGAACTTGAGATTATTGTCTGCCAGCTCCTTCATTTGAGATCCCTCTGAACAGCAGCTCTGCACTCCCAAGTATTGAACACTCTCCCCAGTTTGGTTCAGTGGCAAAGTGAAAAATGCCTCTTGTAACCAATTTCCACATGGACTTAGTAGCTTTGATCTTTCAGCCCAGGGCTTCGGAAAGATTTCCATCAAGCTTCGTATTTATGTATTTCATCCACATCTCCTCAATTTGCCCATAAGTATGCTATGGAAGAACATGTCAAAAACCTTGAAGAAATCAAAGTCAGCATCCAGAGCTCTCCTCTTGTATAGTGCCAGTAATCTCCCTAGCAGAAGGCAATCATATTGGCCAAGCACAATTGTCCTTGGGAAATTTGTTCGGAGTTTTTCCACTTATTCTTGCTCTTTTGAGCCTGGCCACAGCTTCAGTAACTGGATACTGAATACTTCCTGATACATGACCAGGAAGTAGATCTAAATTGTTTCCTTTGAGCAAAATGGTATATGGAGCTGCTTTTTCCATTTCTTTTATTTTTTTTTTTTAAACCTTTTTTTTTAAAAAATAACCTCTGAACATTAATGGAGTGAAAAGCTCACTATCTTGTTAGAGCTTTGTGTTACCAATAATGGCCATAATGTGAAAAAGTTCAGCTTAAACTTTTCTCTGTCCTCGACTGCTCTTAGCATTTCTATCCCAGGAATGATTCTTTTTCTATGAAAGTCATTATATCTGAGACCCATTTAGCATTTTCTATCTCCAGCGAAAGGAAGGTGTATCAGGCAAACCCTACCAGCTTGCACTCTAAATCAAAAAGCAAGGTAGGACATATTATTATGAACATGCATTGAGCCTGAAGGGTCCTGAAAAGTGCAACTCAGATTTTTCTTTTTCCTTCCAATTAAATTAGTAAGTTTCCTGTCTATCTGACAATAGTGCATATTTTATCTGACAGCATTTTGTTTGAGAAAACCACAGGGAAATCCCAGGCTGGAATTTTGATTTCTTCTGTTTGTAATGGACTCTGGTAACTACCCTGCCATATAATTAATTAAGCTGTCAATAAATGTTGAAGCCACTAGAGAAAGATACGCTGTCAGTACTTTCCCCAGATGAAAAGCATATTAGAAACATTTCCACATTGGTCTGAAAAAGGAGAAAATTGGAAAATAACTATCTCAGCACTTCACTCTCCTGCATGATTATGGACAATTAAAGCTCTTCATTTTTTCTAAATCTACTTGAGACTTTTGGTATTGTCTCAGAAGCAGATCAATAACTATGAAGAAAACTAAATTAATTGCTAGATAAAATTCATTCTGAAAAGTATGAATGGCCTGAAAGCTATAGTGGGAAGGGGAAAATATTTTTATGGAAGGTTTGATCAAGGGTTTTGCAGTTAGATTTTGTTTTTACCTTGGAGAAAGGTCAGGAAAAGACCAGATAAGCTGAAACATAGCATTAAGAATGACATTACATACTGTATAGCCTTTAGCTCAATATCATGGGTTTCTATATTGAATTGACCACCTTAGCAGCAATAAAAAAAGAACAAACCTGATTAAACAAAAAAACCAAACAAACAAAAGAACAAAGTAGGATAGATGAAATAAGAAAGATGAAGGTAGGAGCCTGATTACTTATAAAAAATATATTGGTTAGAGGGGACCATGCAATCAAAATAAATCAAGATTTGTAGATGTCCTGAAAAGACAGAGCACATAAAAGGTAACAAACAAAGTCCAAGAACCACAGCAGACAGAACTGACAAAAAGTAATTAACACGTAATTGTCTGTCTTGATAGTTCAACATTTGGAATATTGAACATAGGCTGTAGGGAGAAAATAAACAGAAAAGAGGCCTGCTATTTAGCACTGTTAATTGTCTCAGTTTAACCCCAGCCAGCAGCCAAACTCCATGCAGCCACTTGCTCACTCCCCCACCAGTGGGACTGGGGAGAAAATCAGAAGGGTAAAAGCTGGAAAACTCATGTGTTGAGATAAAGACAGTGTCATAGGCAAAGAAAAAGCCAAAAGCTGTGCACACAAGCAAAGCAAAACAAGGAATTAAGTCACTGCTTCCTGTGAGCAGGCAGGTGTTCAGCCGTCTCAGGGAGAGCAGGGCCCCATCGTGTGTAATGGTGATGTGGGAAGACAAACACCATCACCTGAAGTGTCCCCTGCTTCCTCCTTCTTTCTCCCACTT
>VZTA01018770.1:7822-26672 GCA_013398855.1 Mohoua ochrocephala | reverse complement strand
GCCTGTGGATTTATGGGTGTTAATTCTGCCTAGCCAATCTCTAACTCGACCCTCCACAACCAAGGGGAAGTCTTCCTTTCTCCAGCATTCCTCTCTTACCTCTGAAGTACGGGTCTCCTGAGAGTCTTCCTCACCAGTGATGACTGAGGCAAAGAAGGCATTCAGCAATTCTGCCTTCTCTGTGTCTTCTGTTACCAGGACACCCATTCTGCTTCAGCAGTGGCCTAACATTCTCCCTAATCTTTTTGATGCTGATATACTTGTAGAAGCCCTTCTTGTTGAGTGCTAGCACAGCACCAAAGCTGTGCCAGCCTCAGTTGTCAAGAATAAACAGAGATCTGCCCATCCATGGCCCAGGCTCTCTCTGTGGTTTGCCTTGGGGGACATTTTTCTATGTAACTGAACATACAGCACCCTGTTTTACTTGTCACGCCTGTGGCAGATGCAGTGGTATTTCCCATTAAAACAGGTCTTCCTATCTGCATCACACCATGCTGTGTCAGAGCCTCGCAGCACACTTCTGTGCAGAGCTGGCTGTGCCTTGGGTCGGGAGAAGTGAGAAATGCTGTGAGCATGGGCACTCTGCTCTCACTGGTAGTGCTGACACAGAAGTCACCACGTCACATCAGACCAGGTGGTGAGTGGAGCAGGATGTGATGATCTCCAGAATGCAGGAATTCAAGAGAGCAATTAAAAACAAGGAGCAGAAGAGAAATTCAGATGAGCCAAGAGTAGGAACAGAAAGAGTTCAGATCATTCAGAAAATGCCTATACACTTTACATTTGTTCACTTTAAGAAACAGCTCAGTTGAAGTGGTATGTTTCACATTGACTTATCGAGGATAAAACAGTAAAGAGTAATTGCCTCGTCCTGCTATCCAGATGTGCTGATAGGGCAACTGCTACTGGAGCAGGCTGTCAATGGATATACTTGACCCCTTCCATGAAAGTTTCAGTGGAAATAAAGCAAGAAATTCATGCAAACATGAACAGTGGAGCAAGAGGACATGAGAAAACCCCGTGATCAGGGTCTGTGTCTGAAGCAGCCTCCCTTGGCTGTGCTCCTGGTGAATGAAAGCACACTGGTGCCTTTTCAGCCATGCAGGACCAGAAGCCATGCTGCAGGCATGGTGTTTTTTGAGGAGGAGACAGCAGGGCTCCTGGGGGGAGCTCCAACACATGCACAGATGCATACAGGGTGTGCACGCTAAGGAGTGGAAAACAGAACCAGCACTTCACTCATTGTCACTGAAGATATTCTTTGTGTCCTGGCAGAGACAGATGCTGAATAATGTCAGAAAATGCCAAGTTTCCTGGCCTCTCCTGGCTCTGCAGAGCAACTGCCTTGGGTTTGTGTGTCCCGTCTGTCGTGGCTCTGTCCCCACCAAAGATGAAGCCTGGGGGTCGTTGCAATGCAAAGCCATGGGCTGCAAGCAGCTACGCCCAGCCCCGCATCATTACCAGGCAGGGCTGCTCTGAAAGACTGGAAACACTCTGTCCCAGACCCGCTATTCCACACGACTGTACTCACATCAGTATCTTTAGGCCAATCTGCTTTAGCAGTTCCTAGACATTGGTGGGCTTTTGCATGGGTCACCAACTCTGGCTCCTGTGGCAGCGAGCTGCTGACCTGGTGCCCTTTGGGAGTCTCCGTGCCAAGCCCAGGCCTCCAAAGAAGACTGATTGCAGAGACACACTGTGCCAAACCTGCCTTTTTGCCCACACTTCAGGCATCACAGGGTGGCTGATGCAGGACTGTTCAGATTGCATAAAGCAGCTGCCTGAGCTGTTTTCACTTTGCATGCAGATAGCACATGAGAGGCACAAAAATCAGCACCACTTCAGCATCCCTTCCCCAGTTTGCTTTTTACCCCAGGAGGTAATAGCTGCGTGGCAAGGTGGTGAAGTTTCTGCGTTCTCTCACTTTCTCTTTCCGTTTGGTCTTGCCTTCATGCCATATCTCAGCAGATTTTATGTTTCCGTAACTTCCAGCTTCCTCTGACAGGTCACCCCAGCTTCTACCCATCAGATAATCAAAGGCTCCCTCCGTCTCTTTTGTGCTGGGTTAGACATAAGAGGCCAGATCTAAAACCAATTTCTTATCTAGATGGCAGCAATTTCATTGTTCTGCTTGGAAAACAGTCCGTTTATTGCTAATTGTTTTAACACTTTGCCAATTTGGAGGCAGACTTGCAGGTGCCAGTCTTCCTTTTTCTTCCTGCAGATGAATAAGGTAGTAAGCATTACCACAAGGAAAATGCAGCACATGACAACTCTGAGAGTGAAACCAAGTTTGTGAGCTGTAAATATATATATATATATATATATATATGTGTCAATCGGTAGTCAATTTACAGAAAGCCAAAGCCAAAAACCTAAGAGTAGATAAATATCTTCTATCATATTTAAATGCATAAGCAATTTTGCTATTATCAGTTGTCACTAGGGGAACTCCTTCGCAAAAATAAGCCTGCTTTCACTATGTTTCTGATAATTTTCAGTAAGACCACAGCTGACGTGACAGATGACTCAGTGCTAGCAACGGTGGTGACATCTGGCCTAAAGGTCTTCAAGTGTGACAAAAGGGGGAAGATCTGCAAACCTAGGTTTTTCCAGTGCTGCTGAGAGGGGTTCAGTAAGCTCATCAGTTAGCTCCTATAGGATTCTATTCAGAACATGTATGTAATCTATATTTATAGGTTTACACTTGCATGCAGATTTAGATTCTTCAAGCTTTTCACTTAGTTTTTAATTTAAATTTTAAATGTCATTTTCCCCTATTAACTCTACAGGAATCAAACACAATTGCCCTGGAGAGTCAATTGTTTTCTGTGTCTCTCCAGTCATCCATCAGTGGTCTCGAGCACCTTTGAAAATCCTCTGGGAACCTAACTGATTTTTGAACTGATTTTTGTCTTTCTGATTCCTGTCTATTTAGTTAAGAGCTGATCCAGAGTCACTACAGCAGCTGGAGTATTTTAGCTTGAGAGAACAATGCATGATGCTGACACCCTGTTCCTATTTTCCAGAGCTGCTGAAAGCATGGCTCCTTCTCTGCCCAGCAGGGAAAAGCAGTTGTTGCTTCCACAGAAGGGTGCATTCCTGTTGTGGTTTGCTCCCAAGCCACAACCGAGGGGTTTGCTAGACTAAAGAGCCTCAGTAATTTTTAAAGTTATTATTATTTCTAAGTCTACATCTTGTCTTTTTTCAGATGACTGGTAAAGCATGACCGCAGTATCATGAGCTGGTTCTGGACTTCTTGTTTATCAATCGGCACCTAAAACAGGCCTTCTGGAAACAGTCCGTGGCCCTTTTGCAAACTGTAGACCTTCCCTGGCCCCATGCTCTTTCAAATGGACAGGCCAGCTATTCTGCAGAAGTCTGCACAGAGTCTGGATGGCCACTGACCATGGTGACACAGCAGCAACCACAGCTCTGCTTGCATCAGCACATCTCCTCCCACCACTGGAGTCTGTGCATTTAGTCCCTGCCTCCTTTCTTCCATCGCAAACTTTTTTTTCTTAGAAGAGAATGAGAGAATTTAACCCTGAGAAAAATGTGTCTTCTCAAGATCGCTTTTCGTTCACTCTTCTTAGTGAATGACCTAACAATCTGAAGTATTGCTTTATTAGACTAATGATGATGTGAACGGTAATCCCCTGATTCTGTGTAAACCTGGCAGAGGAAGGACTTGCAAAAATCTACCACCTATATGGCATGTATATGCTTGTACGTAAAGGGCATAGGTGGATGTCACATAGCTCATGAGAAAATAATATTTTATAAAAGCACTGGTTGTATACCTGTTTGAACAAAGTGATGGAGGCCACTGGAAATGAGAACTGATGAAGCTGGTAAGTTCAGTTAGGTTGTACAGTGCTCTGGTTTTAGAGATTTTATTTTTATTTTTTCTTGAAACAAGTTAAGAGGAATTTATATTTACCTGGCATCTGCCTCCACATAAGCCCTCTTGCAAGCATTCCCTCCCTCACAGTGACCACCCTTGTTTGTGCTGTTCCACTTCCCGATTTCTTCGGCACCTAGAGCTGCTGTGGGGGTGTTGTTAAACCACATGTGAAAAGGAATCCAGTGAAATAGTGTACAGCCCGAAAAAATGGAGCACAGCCAAAGTTAATGGTTTCAACCTGAAAAAAATGCTTTAAAGCACAGTTTGCAAGTAATGAAGAGGGATTCTCAGTCCTAATTATGTTGCAGAGCTTTGACTTTTTTGCATGGCACTTATAGTCAGTCTACACAGGATTCAACTGACTTCTTACTCAAAGTTAGGCTTTGTTCATGCCTTTCCACAGACATAAAATAGCTACTAGCTCTGTTCCTGTGACTTGTTCTACCCGATAGGGAACTGAAAAGATCTCAGAACCCCCATGCTGGGATTCCCTTTGACATTTGCAGAGCAGAGGACTGTCTGGGGACTCTGTAGCCTTAATTAGCAGTTGCTGAATTTGGGCACCATGGCAGTCTTGAAGCTTCAACCTATTGCAGTGGTGTACTGCTCCTCAAGTCCGCTCAGGTGGTGGAAGACTGGTGGGAAACCGGCTAGTTTGTGAAACTGGTGTGGAAATGAAGCTTGGCACACAGTGAGACTCAAATGTCAAAGGACATGCTGATAAATCAGTCAGCAAGAAGGGGGTTGAGCTGGGTTGCTGTTGTGTTCAGATGACCATTTGGACTGCAGCCAGCTTGTTCCTTGCACAACCAGCCCCAGTGCTGCTGCATAACAACTAACCCTTTTGTACTACTCTCCTAACCCAGAATTTATTTTACGAGAGATTGAAGAGAATTGACAGTGAAGTTAGAAATAGGTGAAGCTGAAGGTTGCCAAAATCTAGATACCTTCAGAGCAGCATTGCATTTGGAATGATGGATTTTTTGGGCTTTAAATCATGTTCCTTTATAGAGTGTGCTCTTGTAGCCTGTGTCCACAGTGTTCATATTACGATATAAATAAAAGGAGAGAAATGTGTTTGTGTCTGAATAGACAGGACAAGAAAATATACCAACATGCAATAAGTTGTCTGAAGAAACTGGCTGACACTAACAGCATGTCCAGAATGGGTTTTTGAGCTAAAGAAAATGGTAGAAAAAATTTGGTCATAAGAAAAATCTGGAGGTCATTTTGCCTAACATCCTGCTCCAAGCAGAAGGTTCAAAGTTAGTGTCAGCACACACAAATAATATCCACTATTTATCTGACAGCATTTAATTTCTTAGAGGTCAAGAATTTTACAAAGCATTCACATAAATGACTATATCCACTACAAAAAATTCCTGAGGAAGATATCTCTAGTACAGTTGGGCTGAAATGCTAGAACTTATCACTTATACACACTTATCATTATGAACACTTATCAGTGTGTAGAGAAACATCAATTGGTGATAAAAAAAGTATCTCCTTTGTCTCTTTCCTAAAAGACTCATCTCCCACTAGTGTGTGCCATCTTACTGTTCGTTGTACCTGAAGTGCATCGTGAGGCTATCTTTTTCTCTGAAAATAGGAGATAAAAGGACAAATTTCTAAGAAAATCCCTAGGAAAAGCTGCTGTTTGCTCTAACTCCAGACCTTGGGTTTTTTTGATAGAACTGAAGAGAAATGGGGAGTGAAAAAAATCTTGCCAAGGCCTTAAATGTAAGCCATTACACATGGTTTTAGTACATCTCAGCTATGAAAGAACATCAAAGGTCTCACTCTGCCCTTTAACAGGGCAATCAAAACCAGTTAAACAGTGCTAATTGTCTCCACAGACTGCTTTCTTTTTTTTTTTTTTTCCCACTGATTGTAATGCATTATCTAATTACAGGGTTCATTTGTGAATTCTTATTTGGCATACAGCCTGTCATTTCAGAGACAACACTTGGTAGCTTTGGCTTGCAGCAAAAATAGAAAATGCCCTTCCCCGATGTGAAAAAACTCAGCTCATACTTGTCAATGGGAGAGTGGCCCAGGTGGCCCAAGCACCATCCCACTGCAAGTGGAAGGTACGTGGGCTTCATGGATTTCACCAAGCTATAATTTGAGCAACATAAGGAGGGTGACTGCTAGCAAAAAAAGCTCCAGAAGCATTTGAAAAGCCTCAGGCTTCAATCAAAGAGAACGAAGCTATATTGAGACATGTGCTCAATAGCCACGGAGTGGGAAGGCTTATCTGAGCACCTTCTGCTCAGAAAAGGAAATCTGCTTGGATAATTCCTTAGTAAAGAAAAAATTTGGCCAGTGATAGGAATGCTGTAAACGCCAATGCTGAAATTGTGTGTTGTCACATTTTCCTTTCCTCCAAAGGGAAATACCGGACAGTTTCTTTTGAGTTACTGAGCAACTAACCAAAATGGCCAAACGAATGTTTTCTAGACATCATTACTGATAACACACAACTGGCACTCAAACAAGCCCGTGCTCTCCCGGGCTGAGAGGCAAGGGCCCCTGTGGGTGTGGAGGGCTGGGCAACCCCCAGCACTGCTGGCAGCTGAATGCCAAGATTGTGAAAATGGGGGAGGCCTGCCCTGTCTTGCTATCTGGCACAGGGGCCGCGGTGGAGATACGAGTAACTTCACCTTCCAAGTACAGAATGATTGCTGGCAGTACACAGTGAACATGTCAAACTTGGAGGAATATATTAAGAAAAGGCCCATCGGTGGTTTTCTTTCTTTAAATGGTAGCCACTGAAATGTTATGCAAACACTTCAGCTATGGAATACATAATCTGATATCTGGCAGATGTGTTTTCTCCCCTGCCTCCGCTTCTGCTCTAAATTGGTCACTCCCACGAAATGAAAGCAGTTCGCTGGTTTTCTATCAATGAAACACTTCTGGCAGCCACAGGCTGGGGCAGAGGGAGCTGAAAAGAGAAGCAGGTGAGGGAGCATAAGTCTCACATGAAATGTGAAAACAAGCCCAAACCAGAGACAACTATCTGAAACATGCACCCAGGCAAACATGGTTGGTTTTAATAAAACAGCTCCCTGATCCAAGACAGTGTAGTTAAGGAACTGGCCAAAGCAGTGCAGCTACATCAAAATTGTTCCTGTTTCTACCCATTTCTCATAAAAAGGGAGGTAGCTGAAATCAAAGACTGTTCATGGAGCCTGCCCCAATTGCTGCAAGCCATGGGGTCCTGGTCTGACCTATTCTAGGGCTCGATATTGCAGCTTTCCTCCTCACCCCCTCCTCTTTTGCGATCTTTTCCCCCACCAACACCTACCTCTTCACCCAGCCTTAGGAAAAAAACTTGTGGGGAAAACTCATAGGTCACATCTCAAGAAGTTACTCACATTTCCCTCTCTGCCTGACGAGGTATAAAGACAAAGAGACCACACTCCCCACAGAAGCCCTTGTAACACCTGATACAATACTCCGTCTGTGCATCTCCTGAGGAAATGAAACTGTGCTGACTGTGTGCATTATTTTTATTACCCTTTGAGGGAAAAATAAAAGGCCTGATTAAAATAAAATATTAGGTTAAGCTTTTCAACATGCTTTTTTCTTCCTGTATTTCTATTCTGTGTGAATACTTACCTAGTAGTTCAAGAGTTTAACTCCCTCTAAATTAAATTAATGGTGAGCGTAGAAAACGGTCATGGGGAATCAAATGTCTTATAGATGTTCTCTAAAATAAAAAGGGAGAATACACTAAAAAAGAGATGCAGAGATACTCAGTAAACAAGATAAATATGGATTTATCAGTCATGTGTAATTTTTACAGTAATGACCTGCTGTGAGAAGATAGATCTTTAAATTATTTGAAAAATAAAAGGGAATTTGAACAAACTACTTGCTTGGCCTGAGAAGAAAGATCAGTCACTTAAGAAATATGTAAAGACAATGCCACAAAATGCTTTGAATACCACAGCTGAATACAGATACATAAATTGGAGGCCATGGCATAATTTTCTGGTCAGAGCTGCACCTTACTACATTTTCTACTAGTTGAATTTCTGCTTGCTCACACACCCACTGTTGAGGGCAAATGAAGCTATCTTGGTTTGATGATAGACATCTCTTTGATCTTTTTATAGGCCTCACATTTTTCAAAGTTAATAATAATCATAATTTTTCCTGTTAATTTCACACTATTATCATTCTGGATCCATGAGCAGGCTGAATTGTCTGCCAGACATAACGAATTTGGACTAAAATCCAAATTAGCCCTTTCTATTGACATTAGATCACGTGGTAAGCTAACAACACAGATCTCCTTCGAGCTGTCTCCTTGGCTTTGGTCTACTTAAGAAGCCCATTGACCTTATTCTTGGTCTAAAAGCCCATGGCAGTTCCCTTTTGACCTGCCTGGTGTCAGCACCCACTCCAGTCGCCACAGCCTCATCCGGAAACCAGGACTATTTCTGATCCACTGTTTTGTGAAAACATAGTTTTTTGATTCTTCCACAAAGCCTTTTTGAGGCAATAGATCTGATGGATGAGATGGGAACCTTAGGTCCCATGTAAGACACCAGTTTGTGCTGTATTCCTCCTTCTGATTTCCCTTTTTCATCCTAGAAATGGACTTACATACCTACAGAAGCTTCATATCTCGCCACTTGGCTTTGATATACTCAGGAATATAAAATACGTGGTGTCCTTGTGGTCAAAGGAAGTTATGGAAATAAATCCAACCCAACCGGTGCACGGTGACTTCGAATGAAATATTCCCCAAGGTAGTCCTGATGCTACATAGCATCTGCTGAATCAAAGAGAAATGAGGGAAGGAAGCCATCATTTAAAATACTTACAGGAATAAAATATGTTCAGGATCAGACTCTTTCTTTTGAGAATGAATTAGACCTCACATTCCTTCCAGCATTCTTCACTCAAATACAACAGCTATAACCAAGACATCTGGTCAAGGGCTGCAGCATTGGTGATATTCACCCCACAAAGGAAAAGGCATGCATAATTCCATTAGCTATGCTGGGGAAAAATTACTTTCTCAGTGTTCACTGACAATGAATGACTGGGTGATAAACTGCCATGATGAAATTTAATGGTAAAAAAGAGCCTTTTGCATTATGCATGCAGGGAAAAACAGCCCTAGCCTTACATACATATGGATAGACTATAAATGAGCAAATGTCTCTCAAGAAGAGATCTAGGAGGATTGGAATCACAGAGAAAAATTCCTCACTAGCAAAAGCTCCATACTAAGAAAGTTTAATGTAAGGATCTGTTAAAATGTGTAAAAAGCAAAAGAGAAAGCATCACATGACACTGTTTGTGGAAAAAAGAAACGTACCTGTTCAAGGAGTACTGGATCCAGTACCCATTATCCCCACTCAGAAAGGAAAAGGTTTTTTAAAAAGTATGTTGGGGAAGATACAGGAGTACAAAGTATCTTTGGTGTAAAAAGAGCGATCAGTGACAGGACTCCGGCATGGAAAGCAGTCAACAGTAAAGTTGCCCAGTCAAGATAGCCCAATAGGGAAGAATTCAAACTCTCTCCAGAAGGGTTCGATGGGACAAGTGAAGCTTGGAGAGGAGGGACAGTTTGAAAATGCACCTCCACCACATCTGGGCAAGGGCTGGGAGGCAGCTCCTGGCAGGGAAAGCTCTCCTGCACCACACCGGTCACAGCACCTCACTGATGGTGAAAGGTGCTTGCTGGGTGGGGGACCTGTGCTGGCTTTTGGTTGGAGTGGAAGAGAAGGACCGGACCCCTTTCTAGGTCACCTCCATGGAGGGCTGAAAAGCAACTCAGTGGCGATGCTCTGCCCTCCATGTGCTCTCACCTTTGTGTCTCACTGCTGGTGCCAAGCTCTCCCCTCCTTTCCCATGCTATGCAGCAAGGGCAGGTCAGCATCCTGTCAGTGTTTGAAGGCTTATCAGAAATGCATCAGAAGAAACACAGCCTCTGGAAAGTGGTCTGGAGCTCCCACAAGAAAAGATTTATTGTGTTCCTTTCTTCCAGCTGGGCTGGAATAGCTGTACGAACATTTTTTTCTCTCTCTCTCTCCCTTTTGACATCTGACAGTTTGACTTCTGCCTGGAGTCTGGGAGCCTAGAGGTTGGTAAAAAGTAATCAAGAAGTAATTACTCTTTCAGAAATAATTCAGTTCAGGTTTGGATACAATTTTAGATGGAGGCTTGAGGGCAGTGGAGAATTTTTATTGTGCTGGAGTATTCTGGCTCTGCCTTTGGCAGCATACACGAGGCTGTGTTTCAGCTTGCTCATTAGGGCAGAAATAAGCTGGCTCTCAGGAGCGCATGGGAACTTGTGTTTGTAACACAGTTACACTAAAAATCAGTGTTCATTAACCTTCTTCTGCTCTCTTTTTAAAAAGAGAGCAATTTTGAGTTTCCAAGCTCTTGCTACTTGCCATGAATCCTTCATTTTTAGGGAAAGCATTTCCCTCTTTTATATTCCTGTTTCATCAAAAAGTTATTTTCTGTTGCAGAAATGGTGAACTGAGGTCAGTGATAATGCTCACACTGTCAAAACAGGGCCTGGCTATTGCACCACACACTAGTACCAACCAGGGTGCACAGCCTTCTTCTTTGGGTTCTGGTGCAGAAGGAGACGTCCAATGTCCCATCCCAGTTCNGGAGGAGGAGGAGGGACTGACTGTGGGAGGCAGCACCTAGGTGCTCAGCCACTAATGGTAATGCTGCATGCTGGCTGGCACCGTGTCTTTTCCCCAGGGCAACAGCAGCTGGCTGTCCCCCAGCCCAGTGCCAGAAGCCGACACGAATGCTTTGGAAGCTGAGTGTATTCTGTAACAACTCCTTCTCTAATAGTAGTAAAATGCCTGCTTGGCCCCCACTGCATGGACGTCCCACTTCTCCCCATCCGTGGTGAAGGTCTCTGCTGCTCCAGGGATGCTCCTGGTGGCCCACGCTAGGCAGGGGATGTGGGAATGGATGTCAGGATGTACACCTTGGGGCTCCTGTGTGGTGTGCTGGTGTCCTTGCCAGGTCCCAGAGCCAGTCTGCACCACAAGGAGGCTGGGCTGCAGGGAAACATGGAGCTGCAGAGAAATACAGCTTGGACAGTAACTGAATTATAATTCAGTCACTAGTTTGTCCTGGTAAGTAAATTGTCCTTCACTGCAGACTAGAGAATAAATCCACAGTTCAATCCTCAGTGAGCCCAGAGAAGAGAGATAAAGCAAACCAGATGTGTGATTTCCTGAGTCTTTGGCATAAACCTCACAAATGGAGGGGTTGCTCCTGGAGGTAGCTATTATAGTTATACCACTGTTGAGAACAATTATGTTTTCATCTTGATAAAGCCTAAGTTCTGTTGCAGCACACGAGGCACCACGTAACACAACATGCTGAAGCAGGAGTCATGTGGCAGCCGCACTAGTGCAGTGAATGGGGGCAGAGCAGGGAGGGATAGTTTGGCCATCAAGACCATCTGAGAGTGAGTCTGTAAACCATGCCATGGACAAGAGTACACTTTTTCCAGCTGATCCACCAGCTTTCTTGTCAGGGCATTGTCATGATGCCACTGCACACCATGCTGTAGCAGGACAGCTATTGGTAGGAGAGCTTTCTTCATGGAGACACCAGCTGCCAAGATAATGGCATCCTGCTCACCAGGCACTTTGAAGCAGATGTGAGTTTTTCAACAATCTCTTTTTGCTTCTTAATTAGGCTGTTAAGTTGGCAGCCAGACCTTGAGGCTGGCCCCTCACCAGTCCCAGCAGGACTCTGGCCTAGGACTGGTACATGTGCTTTGAGGGCGGTGTTTTCTCAGGCAGCCTCCCTCCAAGTCCTACGGCCATTCACTTGTGAAACAGCTCAAGCACCAGACTTTCCCCCGTTTTATGGGCCTGAAGCAGAGGAATCTGGCTGCAAACCAGGAGAGCTAGCTAGAATATGCTAGATTTTGAGCACGTGGTAAGCACCAGTGAAGCTGACTATGGGACTCTCTGCCCTTCTGCCTCTCAGAGAGCTAGACAGGGCCTTGTATCCTTGCATCTACCAGAGTCCTTGACCTGGCATTCCAGAGAGGCTCCAGACCTAGCCCGTTCCACTGGGTGCTTGCAGACTGCATGCCCAAGCAGGATCTGTGTGCCTAAGGCCCACCAAAGAGTGCTGAAATCAGCATTGCTCCCTCACTCCCACCTCACTCTGAAGGAGGAGCTGGGAACATCACAGGCCCCAGGATGTACATGATAACTTTCTCCAAATGCCTCTGCCTTGCCCCTTCTCTTTCCTTTACTCTCCGTTTTTGTAGGGGGCTCTCAGCCCTCAGACAAATCTGGACAAATAGGACCGAAACCAGAGCCACAGCCTGGATTTACCTCAGAGAAGAAGCAGAGTTCCCTTTTCCTGGAGCTTGCATGGAGGTACTTCCTCCCCCTGCCACTGCCGACCACGCCAGCGTGAGGAGGGACAGCTCCCAGAGACAGCCCACTGCATGTGTGCAATCTGGAACGCAGACACTGCCTGGGACCCCAGACCTCCCAGCTGCCAGGTGGAGCTGGGGCCTCGCTCCTACTTCCCCTTCTGGCCCGTGGATGTCAGCTGGTAGGCGCAACCCTATGGGTCTGGTTTTCGTGTTGTTTACATACAGCCAGCTCGTAGTGCTTTGCAATCCAGCATGCAATCATTCAATGGCTAAACCCAGGCTGCTCAGTGTGCCAAGCAGCTCCAAGGCAAAAGAGCTGGCATGTTCCTATGTGTCTTACTCCCCACGTTTCACCAGGCTGCTCTAGCAGACCTGCATTCTGCTCCTGTATACCTGTATCCAGTTAGACAGCTTTAAGTCTTTCCTCAGGCTAAACCCACTCTAAGGCAAAGGATTAAATTCTGAGGACTGTTCCTGGAGATTTGAATTTTTCTTCCTGCTTTCTTTTTTGGACAAAGATCTATTATAGCAAAAGAAATTTTTGCAAACATCAGCTACAATCAACAGGAGTTCACCTAACTAAAGACCCTTGCTTCTAAGACAAGCCAAAGTAAATTAAATATGCTTTATATTATGTATAAACTCTTCATCCTACTGGGAATTTTCCAGTTCTGCTAGTAATGTGATCCATAAAAGAGCAAAGATAGGCAGATAGACAATTTTTTTTTAAAAGTGTAATTCACTGGAACACCCCCACTTATTTGAAGATACCATCTTGGGTCTGGTTGAAGTCATCAGTTAACAGAAATACACCATGGCTTACTTGTCTGATCGGAGTGTAACTCAGTGGTAAATCATTCACAACACAGTTATCAAAATTTATGTGTGCATTTCCTACGCTGGCAGTTATTGCAACGTGTATGCCACTACGGCATGGTACAGCTACAAAATGACCCCAGTTGTCAGCAAGCATCCTCGTGTATTCTCAGGGCCCCTTGTGCCGTGATTGTCAACAATGTTTTTGTTTCACAGGTTTAGAAATGGAGTTCTGTGGGGTTTGGAGTTTTTTTCGGGGATGGAGCAAAATCCCAACTTTTGTCATGGAATGTTGCAGCCATATGGAGTTTTTGCTTCCAGGCTGTGTTTGCAGGCTACCAGAACTCTACTTTCAGTGCGGACTTGCAGTAAATTAAATCATCATTGTACTATACTCTCCACAATTCAGACCCTTATGCCTACTTCATTAACGGTTAATAGTTGGTCTGCATTTGCTACGACCCAGTAGCAAAGTGATCATGAATAATTTTTTGTGCATCTCAAAAGTTTCATGCATTTTAGCATGGTAGATTAGCTACTTGAGACTTTTTATCAGAGGCATATTGTTTGGACTGACTATCCATTACCTATACTTCTCTTTTGAATATCATCACTAGATGAGATGAATTAAAAGGAATGTTAACAGATCAGCAGGAAAAAAATCATCTGTAGGGGACAGAAAAGATGAACAATTCTTGAAGAATATTAGCAAAATAATTGAATAAAGAAAGTATTTCACAGTAGCAAATTTGAACAACCTGTGAATCACTGCGTTTTAGCCCGGAAAATCTGTAAGAAATCAAGTCAGATTTGACACTTACAGACTCCGGTTTTACACAGTGCTGATTTCTTAAGGCTATGGTATAAGCAGCAAAACTCTTTGGTAGCACATTGTTGCACAGATATTTCACCAGAGATGATGTTTAGTCGGCCACCTGTGCTCTTTAAGAGAAGAATTTTCAGTAGACATGCTTAAACAATATTAGCATCTACCATGAAATGAGAAAGCATGTAAAGATAGATTAGGAACACTGCAGAAAGAAACAGAACCATACTTTGTATTAAGTAAATTCTGCACTTGCTTAAATCCCTGCCTTTGAAAGACTCCATATGCTTAAAGCTAAGGCCTTGTTTGAATTACTTGTGACTAGGAGAGAAAGAGTGCAAAACAATTTATTTTGGACTTTTGTCCCCCCTTCTCATTACTTCATCTCCAGAGGCTAATGAAAAACTGTAAATGTTTTCTGGCTAAGTAATATGCTGTTATGGATTAGAAATTTGCCAAGGGTATGGCCAGATGACTGTATGTGATCAAATTGCTGCTTGCATAGTTTTAGCCCACCCTAGTCGTGAAGCTAAACTTGTTATTTAAACCTTTAAAGTGGCTGAAGCTCCAGGGTTTTATCCCCCGTGAGAAGTGGAAAGGCAGTGTTTGGGAAGGGTCCCTGTTCCCCACAGCAGGCAGGCCTGTGGCCAGGCAGCCAGGGAGCAATGAATCAGGGCAAAATGAAAAGCTCTGACCATGGGAGGAGATGTTGTTCACTGTCTCTACCTGGCAATACTGGGAGCAGCTGAAAAGGGGACGAGAAGCAAAGTGGAATTGTACCATTGGAAGAGTGATTGGGCTTTGCAGGAGATTTTGTGGATAGATGTGAATTTCCTCTGGTTTAGAAATACCCCTTCAGCCTCTTGCTTATACACCGAGAACATCTTAGGAAGTGGAATACTTCAGATAGAGACCAAACAAACCATCACCACAGGGATTTTTGCTAAGGGGTAAAACTCTGATGTCTGTCAGGCCTCATCCCAGAGCAGTGGCTCAGAGAAAACCAGGTACCCCACTGCATTCAATGCTGTGAGGAACCCTCAGACAGACCTTCCCAGTTACTCCACGTGGGGTTCAGACATGGGAAAAGCACCAGAGAAGAACGAATGACCACAATTCATCTCACCCTTGATGGCCATCATGTGGCTGAACTTTGCCAATAGTAGATGGGGGGTGAAACTCAACTTGCTTGACTCTGATTCTTCGACTCTTTTGCCAAACTAGTTTAAATTACCTCCCTTGTGCTGTGCTCCAAAAGATGGATGTCTTGCTGACTTTAAAATTAACCGAGTCCTCAGACATATCTCTCTGATTTTTATTTAACTCTAACCACTTCAGAAAAAAGGGTATATAGGCATCCCCTAATGCTCCTAGATGGCATCTGGTACTGATTGTTGTCAGGTACGTAATAGAATCATTTAGACTACTGTCTGATAAAAGTTTGATAATTTTTTCTTTCCTTAAGGCAAAAAAGTCCAGATAAACCTTTTCAAAGCATTTCCATTTTATAGTAGTTGAACTGTTCATGGAAATTTTTTGGTTGGTGACTTTCCTTTGTAGCATCAAGACTGTTGCCAAGCAGTGAAGGATGGCTGATTGTCACTTCCATGTTCCTTGCAGCTTTGACTTATTACCACTCAGTGCTTCTGATTCATTCCCTGAGTTCATATGTCAAACCAGAGCAGAACCTATCAGTTCACACATGGCAAAGGCATCAGCTGACAACAGCTGGAAGAAGGCATGTGAAAGCACAGTTTTCTGAAGTGTCTTTATAGCTCGCGAGTGTGTTAAATGCACATGCAAGCTTTTATTTTGCAATGAGCTCTCTGTGGGTGTATCCATGTGTTGCCTTACTTTAGCAGCAGTCTTTGCTTAGATCAGTTTTAGAGGATTTATTTTCTGAAATGTTGGGCTTATACTTCATACACAGTTCAAAACTTCCTGCAAAGTTTCTCCAGTTTCATCCCTTGCACAGTAGCCTTTTGCACAGTTCCTGCCCTACCTTTTTTTCATTCTTACTAAAATATGCCAAACTCTTCATCAGAATGAACGGTGCAAGAGAGAAGGATTTTTAACTTAATTTTTAACGTAGCCAACAAAATCCGTGAATTAAATCTACATTAAGTTCTTCTCTGTGTGACATCGTACATAAACTCTTCTTCCAGATGTGCAATGACAAATGAAAAAATTATGTGCCTGAAAAAGATTTGGTGTGATTCGCGTATGCATTCAGTGACAGCATTTTTTCAACCTGCTTTAGCAGCAAATGAAAGCAGAATGAAAGATGCTAGGTTTCAGCCAATTCTGCCCTATGGAATCTTCCTTTAGGCCATTAAATGTTTGGTTATGACAGATATTACAACTTGAAAATATCCCTCATCTTAAAGCCATTCTGTGTTATCTTTCTGCATATTGCCACTGCCTGCAAAGCCTAATGAGCCATAATTCTTTTGAACTGCAACTGGACACGTAAGGTCTGGTATTTCCATCTTTCTTTCTTTCCCTCCCTCATTTTGGCTCCTTCTTTGATGGTCTCACTTTAGTCAGATTAGCAAAAAAGATAAAGCTGCATTTCTACTAATAAGC
Source organism: Mohoua ochrocephala (assembly GCA_013398855.1). Classification (NCBI taxonomy): domain Eukaryota; kingdom Metazoa; phylum Chordata; class Aves; order Passeriformes; family Acanthizidae; genus Mohoua; species Mohoua ochrocephala. The sequence goes on along the minus strand of VZTA01018770.1, from coordinate 10,139 downwards.
CTCTTGGAGTCCCAGCCAATTGGTTGAAGGGCTGAGGATGTTGAAAATACATATCCAATTATGATCTGGCTGTGGTCCCTGTTTGGCTAATGTATCAAATGTCATTTCCAACTGAAAAAAGCACACCCTGTCACTAATGTTGTTTTATACATAGCACAAAGTGTACTCTTGAGAAACAGCCTGATCTTCTGATACGCTGCAAAGCTTTCTCAAAAATAGGACAATCTATCCAAAATACAAACCTAGACATACAGGAAAAGATTTATGCAAGGTTCTCCACCAAACTAGGTAAAGTACAGACAAGCATATTAAAACCCATGATTAATTCCATGCCAGGGATTTTTCAAGGTATGCAGCAACATGTGCCCAAATTTCACAGACTGGCACAAAAATCAACATTGAGAACTGTTTTCTAATTGCAAGAAAAGCACTAACGTGTGTTATGCACCATGGAACAAGGCAAGAATTAAAGAATATAGAGCCATGGACTGAGGGAACTGATCTTAGGTAAGGAAGTTGTTCAGGGATTATGTATTATTTAATTCCTCTACTCCCAAGCCTTTCTGTTGCAAGCTGTGTGACTGCACTGAACACTGAGGAATCAAAGTCTTGTTCTCTCCTGTAAGATGCCATGACTGCTTTTCTGTTGCCTTTCTCTCCTTCTGCTGAAAGATTTCTGTAGTGCACTGGAGCTTTGTGTAAGAGTCAATATTATTGTTTGGTTTTCCAAGATGAAAGACTGCAGAACAGAAAAGATCCTCCCCTCAATTTGTGCATTGTGCTTAGTAAAAGTTTATTTACTTTTTTATGACTTGGAAAGGAGACAAGTGCTGTGGTTAAAAAAGGTTCTCTTTCCTTTGGCTGTTGGAAAAAAAAAAAAAAAAAAGATAAGACAGCTACAAGCTGAGGCAGGAGAAACAAGAATATGTGAACTTGTTCCAAAATTTTAGTCCCGAATCTGTCAGCTATAAATAAATGCACTAAGTCTTCAGAGAACTGGACTCTGTAGTCATTTGTATAACTCATAAGCATGGTTTACTTTTGCAAACACCAGACCTTATGTACTTTTCTTTTTGATATCCACTAATACTTGAGCACACAATGTACTTGTACTTGTCCTTTATTCCACAATACCTTTATGAGAAATAAAGCCCATTAACTATGCAAGAATGCCTCCACCTAAAGCAGCCCCCACTTTCTTGCCCTAGTAATTCCTGTGCATACATTGATTCAAAAGAAAACAAAAAAGGACATTGTCAAACATCAAGCAATGGCAATGTCTTCCTTACTCTTGAAAGGACATGTTATTCGCTTAAGCCCAAATATTTTGTCACCTTCTAGTGGTATTTAGGATGTGTGCCTAATAATTGCTGTCGGCTTGCGTCCTACATGAATTTCTATGCACACAAAACCAGATTTTGGTAATAATCTGTCCTTTAAAAGTCCTGGCTTTTTCAACTCAGCCCCTGGGCAAGCTGGACCCCCAGACAGCCCATGGGAGTGGGAGCAGTGGTGGGTGCTGCTAAGAGGACGGTGTCCTGAGGGAAAGGAGCAGGCTGCAGGATCACATCCAGGGAGACTAGGTTCTGGATTAGTTTTTCTCTCACGCTTTCTCCCAGATGTGAACTTGCACTGCTGCTCAGTCCTGGGGGCTTGTTTTCCTCCTTTTCAGTACTCAGCAGAAAACCTGCAGAACACACAAAGGGAAATTCCAGAACCTGTAACTGCTCCGTTTCTCTGGACTGCCCCACACAGGAGGAGAAGAGGCTGGAGTGTGTCTCAGATTTCCTTCTATCGACATTTTCCCGACTTCTGCTGTGTCTTTTTAGAGCCATTGGCAATGTACCAGTACCAGGGGCTAGGCCTGGCAAGGGCAGGGTTTTGTCACTGTAAAAGGGTTTGAGGAGAGCTTAGCTAGCTAGTTATGGTTTCAATTTGTCTTTCTAAAACTAGGCCTCTAGGGCCTGGCAAAAGGCCTGGAAAAGTCTGTATAGACCTTGTGCTGTCAGCTTGGTTTTACAGATCTCATTTCTGTCTGGCAGTTTTCAGGCTGCCCAGGGAGAAATTTGGCCAGTGGCTTGTTAGTGCAGAGGACACTTTCCAACTGGGAATGAAGCCAAGTTATCATGAACTTTACTAATGGAGGATGGAGTACACTGGCTCTAGGTTGGAGATGTTTTTCCAAAGATGAAACCAAAATCCTGAGCACGCGAAAGGGAAAATGTTGCAACAGACAGCGTGAGACTGTGAACACTTAGTCAGGCCACCAGTTTGTTAGTGGCACTTCATGCACATTCACGAGTAAGACTCATGCTTT
>VZTA01018768.1:14386-57430 GCA_013398855.1 Mohoua ochrocephala | reverse complement strand
AGCTGAAAACAGTTCATAAGTTGAAACTAACAAAAGAACAAGGAGGAATGAAGTTTTTTATCATATTTTTCTATGGTACTATATAAGATCACCTCAAGGAATGCAGAGTTTTTAATGTGAGGAAGCCTCTTTCATTGCAGCTGCACAAATTGTCCATGGAAATAATACACTGTCAATGCTTTTCAAAGTACTATATTTAGTAAAATTATAGAGCCAGTAAATAGAGAGGATTTTGCCTCATATCATTTTTCCAGATACATTTCAATTAAATAATAGGTACAGAAGGAATAATCATCCTTCTTGAAGTAAAAGTATATTTTGAGGTATTCCTAATATGCAGTTAGGCATCTAACCTACATGCACAAACTACTCTCCACTGGCTATGTAGAGAATGGAGTCTACCAGTTCTAAGCCTTCAACAGAATAAAGTAACTATTTATGTGACCAAAATAATAATAATTTAAAAAAAACCAACAAAAAACCCAACCAACCAACCAAAAAAGAAAACCTACCCAAAACCCATCTCTCCAGCACGTGACCATTTGTTGCTACACTAGAGTGCTATTTTGAGTGAAGGCTCTGGGGTTTGTCAAGTTATGACAGCTGTATGAATTTGAATATACCTATAAATCAACCCTTGGAAGATACACCAAGTTAAGAGAAATCAGCTGCAGCATTTTAAATTGCATGGGGAACAGTATCCAACCCATAACAAGTGACATATTCAGATAAAAATTTTCCCATAGGCTCCCTTATTGGGAAATAGATCTGGAGTGAGCACATGGGGAGGCATGTACTTCCTGTGCTATCTGTATTTCTTCTGTTTTTTCTTTCTTCTGGCTACACCTCTACATTACACCTGAACCTCTTCTACACTGTTGAAGGGTAGAGATCATGAGGCTTGAGGAAAAAGACAGTGGAGAACATTTAAATACAGGGGTACTGCTGATCACAAATTGAATATTTTTTAACAGTATCAATAGCATGGGGACTTCCTGGAGGTCGATATTATGTGTTGTAAAGTGACATCTTATAGGAGCCTTCTGGTACTTAAAAGGGGCCTACAAAAAGGCTGGAAAGGAACTTTTTACAATGGCATGTTATGATAGGACAAAGGGAATGGCCTTAAACTGAAGGAGGGTAGGTTTAGATCAGACATTAGGAAGAAATTCTTTACTGTGAGGGTGGCGAGACACTGGAACAGGTTGCCCAGAGAAGTTGTGGATGCTCCATCTCTAGAAGTGTTCAAGAACAGATTGGACGGGCTTTGAGCAACCTGGTTTAGTGCAAAGTATCCCTGCCCTGACAGAGTAGTTAGAACTAGATGATTTTTAAGGTCCTTTCCAAACCAAATCATTTTATGTTTTTTATGATTCTGTGCAGCATTGACAGCATTGATTTCCGGAGTAAATCTATCAGTAAAAGGTAAGGGACCATTCAAAGAGGCTGGCATAGAATTGATTAATCCACGTGTAAGAAAAATATTGCAGGAATAGTTGTACTGTGGTTAACCAGTTCTCTCTAACTACAGCTATGGCAAACTTCACAGATGTTCAACTCCATGAACAAACGGATCAAAACTAAAAATGATATTTGACTTTCCTTTTTGAGTAAGACAGAAAACTGGTGACAGAAACTGGACATATCAGCATAATTTTTGTACTGCAGGAGATGGAAGCAAATAGACTGAGAATAATTAATGTTATGCAAATGAGATAACTTTTTTGAAAGAGGAATTCAGACTAATTTTCTGCATGAGCAATGCTCCTCAGGATCCTGGATGTCTTGTGTTTTGCATCAACTGGCTTATCTGGGGGTTTATTTCAGCATCTCCTATGCTTTTACACAGTCCAAAACTGTGATGGTAAAAATCTTTCTAAATAAGATTTAGTTCTTGGTCTGTGTATGAGAAACTTCTACCTTTTATTTTTAGGACTTTTTAACCCTAAAAATGTGGTCTTAGAATTTCTAAAATTATTTGGTTTAAGGACAAGTTTAATTAACAGATTAGGCTGAAAATGGTGTGGAATAAATCAGAAGTGATGAAAACTGACTTCAAGAATTTCTGGAAGAAAATAGAAAGTTCTTTAGATGAAACTGACAAATAAACTACTCATTTTCCACTTGTGATAAAGGACATATATCATGGAAACTAGGCCTTTTGCTTCAAATGAAATAAAAACAATCAGCGTTAAATTGTATTCTTTTTCTGATCTTCCTGAAGCAACAATTTGTAAATCTTTAGACTACAAGTAGCATTCTCAGTGACAATTGCAGGTATTTAAGGTAAAAAATAAGTCCTCTTTTTACTTTATTACAAGCTTCTGGGATGCACAAAGCCTCTGTTAACAAATCCTTATGGAAGCGCTGCTGCACTTCTTAGCTAATGACACGTAGGTTATACAGCTCTCTAGCAGCTGTAGAATGATTTAGGTTGGAAAAGACCCGTAAGACAACAGAGTCTAACAGTTACCATAACACTGGCGAGTCCACAACTAAAGCGTGCCCCAACTGCCATGCCTACATGTCTTTTATATATCTCCAGGGTTGGAGATTCACACCACTTATGACTGGACAGCAGCTGGATGTAACTCGGTTCATCACCACTCTCTGGCCCCGGCCATCCAGTCAGTTTTTTACCCAGAGAAGAGTATACCCACCTGAGCCATGAGCAGCCAGGTTCCCCAGAAGGATGCCGTGAGAGACAGTGTCAAAGGCTTTACTGAAGTCCAGGTAGACAACATCCACAGCCTTTCCTCATTCACTAAGTAGGTCACCTTCTCAGAGAGGGAGGTCAGATTAGTCAAGCAGGACCTGCCTTTTACAAACCCAGGCTGGCTGGACCTGATCACTCCATTTCCAGTCCACCGCAGACCCCTCCGTCCATGTCTGCACTCAGAGTCGGGCCACTGCAAATGTCAGAGGCTCCCTGGGACTGTGGGGTTGTCCGCCTCTTGGGATATGAAGGCCCTAAGGGAGGGTGGTAGGGCAGGGGGTGGTGGGCACCTTTCTGGGGACTGGGACAGCCAAGGCTGCCAGCCTGAACGTGGGAGTTGGAATCAGTCCCGGTGAGGGGAACCAGGGTCAGACACGTCCCCAGGATGGCCAGAAAAGACTAAAAAACCTCATGGAGGATAATCATATAGATTCTCTGTGATTAACAGGCCTTTAACTTTCCAGGCATCTCAGTACAGTTACACTATTTAAGATTTTTGCTGAGCTTGGGAAACGGCTTGCTAAAAGACTTTCGCTTGAATAAGACTCCGCATTTTGTTGGAACATGAAAGGTAGTTTGTAATAACTACAAAACACTTCGTTTTGCTATGTATTAAAATAACAAGACTTTCAAGTACAGGAGCACTGCTGGATCATTATTACCAGAGCTAATTAATGCAGAAGAGGCATCAGTGATGATTCAGCTGGACTGAATTGCCTTCCCAAGGAGTGAGTAGTCTGTGCTACTGCCATTGACTGGGATTCTCTCCCTTGATCACTGCAGAGCTGCTCACGACACATGTGGCAGTGGAACACTATCCACCCTTCAAGCACTCATTAAATTAACCTGAAATATGTGCTGCAGCCTAGGAAAGACTTGGCTCCATTCTGCTCTAGTTTCTGAATCTAGTACCCATGTGAGTACTTTGGAGGAGCCTACGCCTCTCAGTCTTGATAACACACCTTTCTCGTTGTTTTTTTAGGACTTTCTTCATCTTCAGCTCCATCACCGTGAATGAACAGATTGTATGGTAGAAGAGTAGTTGGATCTTGGTAGAGCATATGAATGTCTTCAAACAAGTTACTAGGAAGTGCGTTCCACTATGAGGCTTAATACTTAACTATATTCAATATCAAAACATTAAAAATACAGATATTTAGAGATGCATTTTTCATTTCATCGGTCTAGTATTTTTATGTTTATATTTTAAAACAGCGATGATAGCCACTGGCTTTAATTTGCATTTATTCATCATAGTCCAGTCTCTTTCACATGGTAAGAAATACACGTTTCTCTAGTACTCTTCTTTTTTCCTGAATGAAATGCAAAAACTGGAATAAACTTTTTTTTTGTAGCTGATTTTTCTTTCTATCCCTTATTTTATATACATCCTGGTTTGGGTTTCTGTGCTGGGTTTTTGTGTTGGTTTTCAAAGGGTTTTTTGTGATGTCTCCAAGCTCTTTCACCAGCTTTCCGTTAAATAAGATGTTGAAGTCTTTAGGTCTATGATGCTATACAGGCTCCATTTCAAAATACTTAATTTATTTTCTTCATGTTTGGCTATTTTTATTTCTCTAGAGTAGTGACTTGAGAAGATTTAAGTGTGCTAAATAAAGACACTGCCTCATGGAGCATGGGGTCTAGACACCTTCTGTGAATCAACACAGGCAGGTGACCAGAACTACAACACTATGGCTGAAATGCAAAGAGTAAATTTATTTAATTTCCTCTCTGACTGGAGGATCCTGAAGCAACACCTGGGCAGCAGAGGCACACAAAATGAGGGTGCAGGCACTGTCCGTCTCGGTCCAGTCCCGGTGGGCGGTGGGGCTGCTCTTTGCACCCATTTATCAAGGGCCCACGCACACGTAGTTCACCACCATGCTGTGATCTCCCTTGTGCTTTTTATGATCTCTGAGCTTTGATCTCTCTCTCAACAGGGAGCTCAAGCATGTCCGTGAGAATGCCTCCAAGTTTCTGTAAACACCTATGTTATCTCTGCACAGAAATTCTACTTCTCAAAACAGACAGAGGATAAACAGCAGTAGGCATAATATCTGGTTTCCCACACTGATATTCTCCAGGCCTTGGTATTCCCAGCTGCCAGGTCATTTAAGCGGATCACCCCCTCCTTGCCAATCTTCGCTTTTAACCCTTTCCTCCCCACAGACCTTACGTGCCGAAGAGGATAATACACTGAATATTGTATTATACTACTTGTACAAACTTAAAGTGAAATGTTTTTTGTTTGGTTGCTTTATGTAGTATCAAACATAAGCAGTTTATATGCAGACAACTTTTTAAAAGTAGGGAAGATGAGAATGAACACTATAGAGGGAAAGAGCACAGAGCATGGGAAGATTTATGTTTGTCTTCTTACAATAAAGGAAACTCATTCTGCATCATCCAATAGAGGATGGTCTGTCATATGAAATTGTGACATCAACACCAGATACACTTTCTAGAGATAATTTTAGCTTAAATTGAAAATATTTGCCTGATTCTAGAATTTCTGTGTAAAAAATGTTATGCTGTTATGTACAGTAATACTATATTATTGGCCCATGGTTATAAAAATCTATGGACCAAAAGGTATTTCTATTCATCCAGTTTCATTAAAGATTAAATATATCTTAGAAACTACTTTCCAGAACGGATGCTTTTTCTGAAGGAAAATAGTGTCATTAGTATCTTGCATTGTCATTAGTACCTACCCTCATTCAGTATTTTCTGCATTTTAATTTTGCCTCTCTTTATTTCAAATACCTATGTAAAAGTAATGAGACAATTTTATCCAAAGATAGCTAGGGGACAATTTAGGGCAATTCTTCACTAGTATAATACAGATGGATTTGGCATGACCACATCTTCATTAAACATCTCACTGCTGCTGGTAGAACTGATGGGAATGGAACAGAGGGTGTGATACTGTTTCATCCTCCAGAAAAAGGTTTCACAGAAGTCTTTATATCTACCTTATTTAATATAAGATAGAGTTATTTCTTTGTAACTTGAAATTTCAAGAGACTAGGAGGTCACATGAAGCTTTGAAAGACTGCCTTCACTGCATCCACAGGTCAGGTGTAGCTGAGTATCTGACCCATTTACCTTTTTCCCCCAAGTGCTTCATGCACTATTTTTGTTGGTTTCCTACTAAAAGAGCTGGTTTTATGACATCACAGTGACACTGATGATGAACAGAAAGGTACTTCACACAAGCGCCTTAAGAAGTAGACTCCTTATTTTCGTCACAACAATACTACTAATAGAAACAAGCAAACAAACCCAGAAAATGTATGTTGAACATCTTTGATCAGTGTTTTACAAAGAGCTTATGATTGGACTGCATTGTTTCCAAATGTCATCATAGCATTTTTTCCTAACTGGACTACGGTGATCCTTGTGAATCCCTTCCAACTCAGAATATTCTGTGATTCTTGGACTATTTATGAGCCAACAGCATTGATCCGATTAGAAATCACTTCCCGAACAAAAACTACGGTATCTAATGCAAAACTATTCAAAGCTAAAACCACTGAAAGAAATATTTTTGTCTTGCAAAGAGTTTGCCATGCTTCTCCTAGTTCTAAGTAATCATGCATTTATCAAAATATCCCAGCAGAGAACTCGAGAGTCCTAGGTATGAAGGAAGCTAAATATGAAGAATCTGAGCCTAACTAGGGGAAAGCTTTAAAAAATAATGCCTTTGTGATCTTCTTATAAGTGCCTCAGAAGACTGTGACTATTGTTACAAAATTAACTGTAATTATTTGCCTGAGACAATAAAACTTAATCTCGTGGAATAAAATTCCCAAGAAAGAATTATGTTGGCAATAGTCAAAGACAGCTTTTCTCTTTAGCTAAAGGCTTTACTTTGCTAAAAATTGAAAGGAAAATTGGTATTAAAAAATTCTCCAAGATTGCTTAGAAACAAATGAACACCAAATAAAATAAAATTCCCTTGAACTCAGCTTTTGTATAGCTAAATTCACAAGAAAAATTTTGAGATACATCCAAATTTGGATGAGAGTATTGATTTTTTCATCCAGAAAGAATGTATAGTAATTTTCCTTTCTAGCATTTAGATGACTGGAATGAAAAAAATGTTCACAATATTTGTTATTATTCAGAGACATAGTTTTGTTTTCTCCTTGCTGAAACTATTTTTTAGAGGTCAGAGCAATTTGAGGCTTTCTTCTTTGTCCTTCCTTCATCTGCCTTTCTAGATCTTTTTCTGATGTATTCTGTGATGTAGTCAGGAACAACTCTGTCAATTGTTCTGTAAAACATGTAACATTAAAAGCAGGTAAGGTTCTGCCAGTATAGCTGCAGCATCTTTGTAGATAGCAACAAAATAATTGTGCATGGGAATGCCAAAAGCTTTTTTGAGTATGGATTTTAAAGGTCATTCTTTTGGGTTCTTGGAAATATCTATGGAATAACTGTATAAGAAAGAGTTCAAATTAGTGATGTTATGCATTTTTCAAGGAACTCTGATTCTCATTGTTAAAATAACTGCCAAAAATTTACTAAAAAGAAAACAAATTTGGTGGTTTTACATGTCGTAAATAATTTAATTGGCTATAACTTTCTTAATTTGGAGTCAATATAATCAAAGTGAGTTACTCTCAAACGCGATATGACATGTCTTCCATCTGTTTCAGAAGTATGAGCAAGACAAGACAACTTGCACCACCATAGACATTTAGAAGCCACCTCTTGGCTTTCAACATTATATTTTTGTATAAAGATGTAAGAGAATAAATTAAAATATAGATAATTCTTAATTTTTACTTTTAATAGCCTAAGGTTTCCTTTTACAATTAATAAAATATACGAGATTTTATTGTTTTGTGGATTAGCTCCTAAATCCCCTATCTGTTGAAATTCAGTTCTTGATAGATGCTTTCACATTAGCATTTTATTACATTGTTTTGAACCAAATTTCCTAATTGTGCCTACTTACTATACATTTATTCCTATCACAGACTGTTCTCACGTACCATAAACTGAAATTGTTTTGGATAAAATCTAACTGTAAGATAGATTCCACAGAGGCAGACTACAACACCAGTCCCTGGAACCAACAGGGGCTTTTTTGAAATCAAATTCCCTGAAATCTTATGCAGTATGAAAACTAGGTCCTTCACATCACTGTTCATCTGTTCATACTAGAGGTTTTCTGCAAGAGTTAAGAACAAAAGAGCACCCCAAAAAAGCCACAAGAAGGCTTTCACTTTTTGGTGATATGTTTGGGGTTTAATCTTCACAGTAAAAAAAGAATTCTCGAGCAGGAAATTTTCACTTGGATGCAAGGCAAAAAGTGGGATTTCTTAACTCATTTGAACTCATGTTCTGCATTGTAATGAACTTTATGTTTAACTTCCACATTTAGCTACATTCCAGAGGGAGAAAAATACTCTGTTCCTCCTGACACTATTACTCAAGCTCAAACTAGACAGCCTATGTTGTGGAATCTGAATGACTCCTTAGGGTGATAATGAAAGCAACACCTAAGACAGAGACATCAGACATTCCTCAGTACTATGAAAATTCTTTGTACTATGAACAAATGATTTTTTTTTTTTGACAAAACTTGACAGAAAAGCCCAAAGTAACATATTAATGAAGTAATAAACATTAAAATATTTTTAAAAATAAATAAACAAATAAAAAAAGGAAAAGATGGATTGTTCTCTTTAGGATAACAAGGGATAGTATTTTCGGAAATCTGAATAAACAGTTCCAATATATATAAAATGACCTCAAAGTGATGAACCTCAAGTCACAAAAGGCAAGTTTTCAACAAATCCTGTTCATCAGCTATAAACTTCTGTGGCTGATGTTACAGCTAACACATATTTCAATATCTTGGATCATTTTAAGTTAGGTCATATATATGTATATATACAACAATCTCTCCACTGTACCATGCAGGTTTACCTTGAATGATAAAGGGCAATATTAGCATAGGATTTCTCTTCACTGCCTCACTTGACTGAGATGGTGTGTTTGAATTACTCAGGCAGAACTTCCCTTGAGTGAAACTACAAGAAGAGGAAATACCCAACACTTTTAGTCGTCCAGAGTGACCTCAGGAGAAACACAAGTATGTCAACAGCTAGGAGCACAATGGCAGGTTATTTACACTGATGCATCCTGGGAGGACAAGGCAAAATCAGGGTAAATAGAAAGAAGAGAAGCTCATACTGGGCGTAAGGAAAAATTGTTCTTCGTTAGTACAGTGAAGAACTGCAACTGACTTGAGCAGTGTCCGTCTTTGGAAGTTTAGATATGACTGGATAATGACATGAGCAACCTGATCTGATCTCACAACTGACCCTGCTTTGACCAAAAGGGTGGACAAGGTACTTCTTGAGGTCCCTTCCAGCCCGAAATATCCTGTGAACCTACGATTCCGCACTATATTGTTGTCTCTCAAATAGCTAAATCCCTACTGAATTACAAGCTCTACATTTCAGCATTTCAGTGCTTGCTGTTCAATCTGTCTACCCCAACATAACAGTCCAAATAGACCCGATTAAATAAACACATATGGTAAATAACATACTTTATATAAGTATATAGAAGTATGTTTATATAAGTGGGAGTTTATAAACTTATGCAAGGTGTTTTTGTGGGTGCACTTAATCATCCATCACAAGCAGTCATTCCTATTCATCAGTCAGTGCTCTTAGCCTCATGCTTATTTTTATGAATACTCTTATGTGGAAAGAGAAGGCCTATTCATACAAGTTTAAATATTATTACAAGATTCCACAGACTCATAGCCTAAATAAAGAGCCTACAAAGAAAGCATAAATGAAAATTATATCTGGAGATTTTTTTGTTGATTTTTAAGATGTAAGTATTTTCTGTTAGCTTATTAATAATTTCAGTCTTTCTTTTAGTATCTTAACTCATCACAATGTTTTTGTGAATCACTGTAAATATTGTAAAGGCTACTTATCTATTTTTAATATTTAACATTGCGTTCTTCAAGCTGCAAGAAATTAAGATCTCAGGTATTTGCACAGTTCTGGTTTTTTTCTATACACAAAGAGGAATCTTAAACATGAAAATTGCCCCACTCTGATATCTTTTGTGCTTCTGCTTACTAGGTCAAAACTTGCACTTTTACTATAGTGAGAGAAATACAAAAGAGATCTAGCTCTTATCGCAACAGAAACGACTGTTCCTGTGCATAGTGCAGCTGTATGTGCTATGCATACATATGTACAAGTATATGTGTGTATATATGTATACATAACCATGCAGTTTGCAATATTGATCCATTTCTGTAATGGTCTAATGCTGTTTTCTGCTAAAATGATGAGCATGGTAATTTAGTATGCCACACATGGTCTCTCTCCTACCTTTGCTAAGTTTTAGAGGACATTGACTTTGTGCAATTTTCTTTGACACCAATTCAAAGGACTCTACAGTAAAAGGCATCAGGAAAATCAGGTACAGAAACATTAGAGAATAATGTATTAAGTCTAGTTTCTTGCTAAAAGTAAGCACACACTCTGTTTTTCAAATGAAGATGTTTCAAAGGGAATGGACGGGTATAAAAGAACTAAAAACTTTATAATATCATGGATATGACTAACCAGTTTCAAATTTATTATGGAATAGACTATTTGCTATTATTTTAATTATATTACAAATATAAATAAAAGAGACTGTAACAAAATTTTTTTAAATTTTTTTTTTAGACCAAGAGTGTGACTTCTAAGGTTGAATTTTGCTGCCCTGATTTTAGGGAAATTAGATGTATGCAGAGCATCTGAAGATTTGGTGCTTGATCTAAAATAGTAAGACTTCAATTCAGGATAATAATGCTGTTTAGAATGGACACTGAAATATTGCCTATAATGAAGGGATAAAGTACAGACATAACATTAAGTGTATATTCTCTTCCAAAATCATCATGTATGCAGCTAACACAGCTCTTATTCTTAATTACAATGCCTTCCACTCTGTTCCCTATAATGGCAATTGAGATTGACATAGATGTCTTTGCTATTAATACCCCGAAATGGATCATTCAGCCATGGCATACAGCTTTTCCCAAACAGAGGCCTTTGCTTTTCCAGTCTGACAGGATTTTAAGAATATTTACTTTATTTCATGTTTTCCTTTAAAAATTTTTCTTCCTGCTTTTTGCTAGGGTGATTGTATGAAAGCAGTAGTGGCAGTTGTTACTGTGTTACACAATCTACCCATAGATCAGACTTTCTCAGTACCTTTTTAAAGTGTATATTAAAAATTAATATGAGATCTTTCAGAAATAATCAAACAATTTGTATGTCAGTTTTCATTACCTGACCTATAACAATGACTGTTCTAAAGGTTTTTATACTAAGCATTAGCAGTATGCATTGTATTAATTATAAACTTTTTTCATAAATTTCTTGTTATAATTTATTTGGAGTGTGCCATGTTTCTGGAATGATTCTGGTGGCTAAACATACAAGCTCGCTGTGGGAGCTTGTCTGGACTGAGAGCATGCACACAACGTAGTAGATTTGACATGAAACCTATGGACATCTGCACTTTTCAGAACAGCTGCTAGAGGCAAGCCAGAATTCCCTAGCGAGTCTAAAATGCCATGAGGCATCTATGCTCTGGTACCTGAATCACTCTCCTCACTTCCAAAATCATGAGAAAACAAACAAACAAACTTTTCTATGTAGCTTTTCTTGTGATTAATGAATGCTTCAGTAAGCATGAGTAAGCATTTCAAAATAGGGGAAATACATAACCAGGTTAACTATGAGCAATTTCATTCTTTATTTTGAGGTCTTTATATGCCCAAGTCAGAAGTCTCCCATTAACACAATAAAATACTTTATTTCAAGTTCACATATATTTTTCTTTTTATGGTCCCTTAAAGGCTTTGTATTTCTTCAGTAAATTAGCATCATGCGCAAGTCATGAGTCACAAAAGCAATGTGTCATATTCAAGAGATGCGTTTTTATAGTCAAAGAAATGTGCTATATGTTTACACTGTTAGGGGATTTATTCTTTGGCGTACTTCAAGGTGTAAGACAGTTAACTATGAAACTAATTGAAGTGCACATCATGTCCAATGTAACTTTCTATTAATAACTAGGAAAGGAAGTAGATTGGAAAATAGGATAAAATGCATCTTGGGTTCATCAAAGACAGATCATGCCAGACTAACCCAATAGCTTTCTCGATAAGATAACTGATTCTCCAGACAGGGGAAATTCAGTAGATCTAATCTGTCATGACTTCAGAACAGCTTTTGGTACAGTGCCACTTTCAAAATTATTTGCTAAGATGGTAAGGATGGGAGTTAGTCCAGGAGTTGTAAAGTGGAAATAGGTAGGTAGGAAACAAGGAAATAAAAGATGAACTGTTCTAAAAGGAAGGGTGTTGTGCTGAAAGGAGCTCTTCTGAAAATAGTACTGGGTTCAATCTTTCCATTGCTGATCTTGATGCAAAAAGCTCTGCAAACACTTGTATACATTATCAATCATCATCATCATCAAAAGAAAAAAAAAAGAGAGAGAGAGAGATGGGACTTCTAAGGTGAAGATGGAGGGGCTGAACTGCATTCTTCATTGAATTTTTGAAGTGATCCCACCTCACAACTGGGGACTCAAGGCTCAGACAAAGTTGAAAAGACCCAGAAGAGGAGGCCAAAGGCCAAGAACCATAAGAGTTTAAAATCTAGTTAGAGACAAGAATGACAATTTGTTTACTTTAAAACTGTGCAAGGACAGACATGCCTATCAGTAAGTTCCCTGTATTAATTCCCTGCAAGAAGCTCCCTGTATTAATTTTACCTGATTTAGTTAATATTAATTTTCTGCAGTGGAAATACAAGAACCTATTTAAGTAGAGAGCACAGACCTTGTGGCTCTGCAGTGCATTTCCCCCAGTTTTCCAACAGCAGCAAGTTGCTCATTAGTTGTTTCATATACCTAACCAGTTTCTTACTACCTTCTCACAGAGCTGTTGTCCATGCATTTCTTTAATCTCTTTTTTCGTGTGGTGGCTGGATCTCTGCCACCACAATCACCTGTGGCAGGAGGTTCTGAAGTTTACCACTTGTTGTGAAAGAAACCATTCTCTTCAATTGTTTAGAGGTGTCTCCCAAGCTTCATTCAATGCAACCTATTTGTAGTATACTGGGATTTTGTGAACAGCATTTATGCATTCAGCCTTTGTAATTTCATAAAACAAAGCTAGATACATTTCAGAAGATCAATCTCCTGGAAGAAAAAAATAATTCTGCTTTTTTCTTGTTAGTATTTTAATAAATGGCAATGCAAAATATAATTATTAAAAAGTCTGAGTCAGATAATATTAAATATTTCTGGGTTTCAGGTTAATATTCTTGTAGTTTAATCCCAGCTGGCAACTAAGCACCACACAGCCTCTTACTCAGTTCCCCGGCGCTCAGATTGGGAAGAAAATGAAAAGAAAGTGAAAAGACTCATGGGTTGAGATGAAGTCAGCTTAACAGGGAAAGCAAAAGTTGTGCATGCAAGCAAAGCAAAACAAGGAATTCATTCACCACTTCCCATGGGCAGGCCAGTGTTCAGCCATCTCCAGGAAAGCAGGGCTCCATCACACAGAGCGATGACTTGGGAAGACAAGCACCATCCCCTCCTTCCTCCTTCTCCCAGCTTTCTGTGGGCAGCCTGCTGGCTGGTGGGTGGTGTGATGGCCAGAGAAGGCCTTGACTCTGTGTGAGCACTGCTCAGCAGTAAGGAAAACACCCTTGAATTATCAACACTGTTTCCAGCACAAATCCAAAACACCACCACATATTAGCTACTGGGGAGAAGATTAACTCTATCCCAGCCAAAACTGGCATGAACATATTCCAGGAGTACTGGGCTTGCTTCATGTTCTCAAACCACTTCTGTAATGCTATACATTGAGCTATGTTATACAGTTTCATTTTTTATGTGACAAATGAAAAAGACTCATCAGTATTGTTTGTGAAACTATTTGTAACCTTGCAAAGATACAGATTGATTCTTTTTACCTTTATTGAATCTTTATGGAACAGTAAGTTGATTATTAGATAATAATTGCCAGCTTCCATCTCTATGACTAAATTCCCTATGTAATCATAGATAAATACTAGCTTAATAGACCCAAACAAGTCATGGCTGTACCCATGCATAATGCTACAACTGCCATTCCACAGCGTCCCACTTCTTGTTATCATAACAATTGCTATTGATTTATTGAACTTTTTCATAGCCAATTGCTAGCCTTTTAAACCATGCTAACAAAAATTGTGCACACATGCACTACAGCAGAAAGAAAGGTCACTGAAACAAAAATCTAGTGATGAAATATACAATTTAATAATTTTTCCTCTCTGTGAATACATTTTTCTAAGGCTTGTACTAATCCAGTATGGTACTTATCACTGTTTAAAATGCATCCTCAGCAGTTCTAAAATGTTTGTTATAACCCAATTTCTATTATTTCTTTTCAAATGATTCAAAAATTATTTACTGTTATCATCAGTCAGGACAACTCCGTAAAGAAATGTGATATTTGTTTTCAGTATTCAAACATACTTAGAACCTTTCACTCTAAGTATTCTACTTTTTTTTTTTTTTAATAATTTGAGGGATGAACAAATCTTCCATTTCTTAATAAATGCTTTAGAGATTAAAACTGTTCTCTGGGATATTTCTGTATTTAGCTAAGGCAGTGTTTGCTATCTTTGTACAATGTCTAAGGTATGCAATGTGTTTCACAAAAATCTGGAAAGAAGAATTCCCTGTCCTCAGTACTTTGCAGCCTTTTGTGCACAGTCTCATAAAATCAGGCACTGAGCAATAAAGGAAGGAAATATTGGCAAAATTATACATTTGGAAGAAGATGCATGTCTTTTAAACAGCAAGAAAACAACAGCAAAAAAATGTCCACAATATTGGCATTCAGAAAGTTTCACCATTTACTGCAGCACCAAATTTAATGACTTGATTTCTCTAGTATTTACTCCTATAAATGCGGGACACTGCAGAATAACATGGGATAGTCAGCTTCTCTTCAGTGTTGAATACTAACAGAATGTTAAGCACGACCACTAAACATGCAACATGCTGACAGACTGAGACCTCCATATAAAAGAGGCTGCACTTGTGGTGTTAGGGGAAGATATGAACAGAACACCAAGGAAAAGCAGCTAATTCAGAAGGAGTAAAAGGTGTCCTCCTAGTCTGATAGTAAAGTAACTTTACTGAAAGCAAGGTAGGGAAGCTTACAACACTATCGACACCCTATCTAGTATTTAAATAAATATAATTTCAGACTCCAGCACTTTAACCATTCTAACATGAAAACATCACAAAGTGTAACACTGAAGTAATGTCTTACCAATCTGGGGCAGAACTCAGCAACTCTTCCATTTCTGAATCCTCAAAAATCTCAGAAGTCCATTTAAAGCATTACTGCATTTTTCAAATCTTTTAACATTTCTGCCCCAGATATCTAAAAGCCTAACCCTTTATTTCTCTCTGATAATGAACAGAAAAAAGGAAAAAAATTTTGAAATTGATCAGTCACCCTACTACTCCTACAATCAACAAACCTACAACTCAGATAATTTTTGTTCCTATTAAAGAAAGAAAACAAACTAAAAAATCTAGGAACTCTTTGAAATAACTAGCTATTGAAGAAAATATTTATTTAAGTCACACATACATTGTTCTAGTTGTTATTTTTCCTGGAAAATGTATATTGAGCATATTCTTATGATATTATATAGAAATATAGCTATGTATCCTATTCAATATGGCTAAGTTAGAGTAGCTATAACAACTTGATTTATTTTTTTTAATAGACACATACCATTGTCTTGGGCCTACGTGGCAAGATGTTGGCAGAAAGGAATTGTCATGAACTGGCCACAACCCTGATTCCTCATCCTACCTGCATCACTTGGAGTAGGCAGTGGGGAAAGAGGTGGAAGAGTTGGAATAAAGGAGCCTGGGAAGATGGGAGTAGGCTGCAGAAGGCATTTTTATTTTTGTCTTTGTTTCCCACCATCCAATTATATTTTTAATTATCAATAAATTAATTTTCTCCAAGTCAAGTGTGTTTTGACCATGACAACAATTGATGATTGGTCTTCCTGTCTTTATTTTGACCCATGAGCTTCCCCCCCCGTCCTGTTGAGGAGGGGAAGTGAGTGTGCAGCTGTGTGGGCATTTGGCAGCCACTCAAGATTAACCCACCACAACCACTCAGATTAACTCCATTGAACGAGTTATTATGGCTTTCAAATACAACAGTGAAACTCAACCACATAAGGGTGTGAGCTCTGTGAGGAGCTCTATAGTTGTAACTCTTGCTGCTTAAGTTAATTCCCTTTATTAATTTAATTCTACAGCCTTGCATAAAATGGGAATCAAATTAGGGCGACTCTATAACATTGCCTTGACCATTTTCATTGCCTTTTCTCAAATTAACAAATTGCATTTTCTATTTTGCATTAAAATGGTCGAGTTGTTACTTGATAGATTTATTTTAAAGACTTAATGCAAGTTCTTGCAATTTCATGTTAGTGCTTTCAGATTTTGACAATTACATCACACAATCTGATTTGATTTTAGTTCATTAAACTGCTAGAGGCTTTTTTTCTGCTTTTGATGCTTGAATTTTCTTTAGTGTTTACTTAATTCACTAGTGAACCTGTAATATTTTTCACATTCAGCACTGACATGGCCATTAAAAGCTGTAGCAAGATGATAATTTAGTTTGTTGGACAGATTTAGCTTTTTTTTTTCCCAATACAGATTCCATAACATTACTCTTTTTTTTTTCCTTTTCATTCAAATAGATAAATAACTGGGAGTTTTTTGTTGGTTTTCTTTGATTTCCTATGCCAGATCCTCTGCTTACATAAGATAGCTTTTATGTTAAACTTGTGTATCCTGATGTTTAAACTCCCCTCTTTTCCCTTGTTCGCCGCCTTCTTTCTTTTAATAACAATCTTGCTATAACTGGTCTTCATTTAGCTGCAGACTTATCTCCCTTCTTTTTACTCCCTTGCTTATGACTCAGACCAAGTAGATGATGCATGTTCTGAGTCTCTCAGGCAATCCTCCTTCTGAAAGTCCCTATTTTTCTCCATGAGGCAGTTTTGATGCAGGACATGAAATCTGCCACTTGCTTGAGTGTTTCCATTGGCTGCAATCTCCCACTCAAAAAAACCAACTGGGCGCAAATACAGAAGAACATAAGAGTAACCTTTAGCTGCAATGAATAAGGAAAAGTGTTACTATTAATAGTAACAGAAGCTCAGGGCTTCTCCATATCCTAAAGAACTGAAAATAAACCATCAACTTATTTGCACTGCAAATGGCAGAAAATTTGCTTAGAACACTCACAACGTTAATGTTAAATCATGGATGCCTCAGGAACTGACAGACAGGTAACAATTCATAAGATAATTCCTGAATTGATTTGCAAAATGACAAACAGCACATTAAATGCATCTGAATTTTTGTTACTCTGTCACTTTGAAAATTTTGTGCAGAACTTGAGTCCTCATTCCCAAGTAGTTTGCCGGGTGTTTTATCATGTTTAGTTTGGAATATGAGGAGATTAGAGCTCTTTTTCATGCATTATAGAAGTGCCTTTTTATAACTGCAGCTAAATAACTATGTATGGTGGTATGTCTATAAATCAAAATGCAGATTGAGCCTCCAGATTGAGGAAGTAAAAAAAATTAAGAAATTAAATAGTATTAGGATTTTTATGCAGATTTGCAACTCAAATATTAAAGTCAAAAAGCCTTTCAAATTTAGGTACAAGGGTCTGGGAGGGATTGCTGAGATCATCAATTTCAGGCCTCTAGTATTCCAGGAAGTCACATCATATAATCTTTTTCATAACCTTATTAAACTCCATTTAAAATGCAGTTCATTATTTTTGTCGGCATTACTGTTCCAGGACCTCACTGTACTGATAGTTGGGAACTTCACTGATTGCAGCTAGAGTGTAGCTGAACACTGGACAGAGAAACACAGACAAAAAAACTTCTTTCTATTTCTCTCCACATCCCTAAATAATTGTCAGAGTTCTGTGGAACTGGGTATGATGACTGTTAAGCAGGTAGTGCCCAAAAGTCATACATGGTGCAGCATATCTCATTTTTGTTAGGAGAAAATTAAAAAATTATACAAGAACTTAGCATTTTCAGAACTGCATAAATGCACTCTTAATTAATCTAAATCTAAGTATAAGGCTGTCGTTGCTTTTAGTTTTAAACCTTCAGACTTGGACAACATTAGACATGAAGCTAAAATTACCACAAAATTTCTTTCCTGATCTGGACAATTATAATGCACAGAGCTTCTCATGCATGACTTAATCTGATTACTGAAGAGGAAGGGTCCGTCAGAAAAGAAAATCTGAGTTTTTCTTGATACTGATGGAATAAGTGAAGGACCTTATCTCCAAGTTTTCTCCAGGCTTCTTCTTCTATGGATGGGTTCAAGGGTGTAGTATTAGAAATTATATCCTATCAACTGGTCAAACAGATAAGACAACATTTTTATTTTTATCAGCAAAACCCTTATTGCTCATGAAAGAGTATATCTTTCAGCACAGTTCTTCTACCACGCTATTGTTCAGATTACTAAGCTCTGTGTATATTCCTTGTCTGTTTGCCCCCCCAGGACATCCTTGAAAATGAGACATGTTGTTTTAAGGCCGCAAGGGTTTTATCCGTGTGTAAAAAATTAAATAAAATAAATTCAGAACAAATACAGCATTAATATTTTATACATATATTGCTTTAATATTGCATCAGTAGCAAATTAGAATCCAAGCCTAGATTTTCATGTTTTGAATATTAACTGCTGAAGTTTCGTCAGTAGCCTTAGGAGGGTTTGTTGGATCTTAACGAATCATGACAGAAATTATGGTTGGTGTTCACACGAAGTGTGAAGTGTCTGTTTGAAAACTGCAATAAAGTGATGTCAGAGAAGGAAACTGTCTGCCTGATCCTTAACCAACAACAGTAAAAGCAGGCCTGGTACTGCACGCTTGCTGAATCGCCCTACACTTTCACAGAGTGCAAATAATAGAAGTACTGGGATGCATTAAACACACCCTTGAATGATCATTACCCTGAAGGTAACAGAGATAGGACTATCTCACATACAATCTCCACTGCTTGATATAATATTGCCTCATGTATATTGGCCGGATCTTGCAATATGTTTATCATACAAGCAATCTACGGTCCTTCAAGCGTTCCCATTAAATGCACTAGGATAAGTTTAGTGAATAATAATTTGCATTCAGGAACATTTGCAGGAGGAGATAACCAAATCTATAAATTGAGATTCGTATCTCTTTTCCAAGCTATCACTCCAGCAAAACTTTTCAGTCGCCATTCTCGGTCTTACGACATGGGAAAAAAAAAAGAATTAATTAGTTTGGACATACTGATCAATGGCTGAAAATCAGCATTTGCGAGAGTTTTGTTACACAATTTGAAAGAAAATAGCTACATAAACAACTATATTTTTATGGAGACAAAAAATCTGGAAAAACATATTATTTATATTTTTAAAGAACATCTGAACTCCAGTCTTACAATTATTCATATACAGAGCCATACTAGCAAAGGCTTTGGTTCTAACTGAAAGATGATGGATAAATCTTTCCAGTAGAGGAACTCTTTATCTTGTTAGCAATAAGATCAAAGACATGTATTTAAAATGGTTAAACCTGGGCCTATCTTTTAATATTTTTTTTGAAAAATGTAAAAAAAATTATTTTGAATAATAATTACTGAAAGTTGCATGCAGTGCGGTTGTAGAAACGATCGGTGTGCCCGTGATAATAGTCTGGGACAATGCAGGAAGATGAGCAAGGCAGAGTAGTTGCAAAGGGGGCAAAGTCACTCAAAAGAAAAAAGACCGCACCATTTAATATGGGCCGTCTGCACATTTTTTGGTACTTTTCCCAGTCCTTACTATGCAGTGTTCTGTTCCGGATTTAACATCTTGTTTTCATGGGGCAGACTGCTGAATTATCCCTAGCAGTTGTACTCTGTCCGTCTCTGGAGATCAGGGACTGAACCATGACTCAGAGAGTCACAATATAGTCCCTGATTAGCCCTTGCTCCAGGAAGAAAATAAACTGCATTAGCCTTTTACCTGGTACAGATGATTTCTCCTCTCTGCACCAGACAGGCTGTGCTGGTCAGTATGTCGGGGCAAGGGTCATAGCCAGACATTACTCACTCCCCATGCATCTGCAAAGGAGTGGGAATAGCTGCCTTGTAGAGGCCATTCACCCTTTTGTAATGCAATCTCCACTCAGGGTAAATTGCACTGTGTAAGAGGGCACTTTAAGCTTCTCTCTAGGCGAGAGGTGTATATGACAAACTCCTTTCTTGTCCTGTATCTATAGTATGTGTTTAGGCAAATGACTTTGAAGCATCAAAGCTGCTTATATTGATCTTTAATCCCTGATCTACTGAAGTAGAACTTGATATAACTTCCCACATTTCCTAGACAGCTGTCTTTGCAAAGTGAGGCCAATGGAGGTATACTGTTTAGCAGCTCACAAGGTTTAGTCCATGTGTGAACAATCATGACATTTCTAGGGATGCCCAGCAATGATCTGAGTGCCCATTTTCCCTATATATATTTTAAACGAACAGTTTCTTGTGGTCATCATATTCTTGTTTGTTTATTAGAAAAAGAAAATTAGGGCCACTAAGAAAAAAAAGATTCTAGATCATCAAGGTAAGGAAAATGGTCTCTCACCTATAAGCAGGCTTGCAAGAGAAGCATGTGAGAAAGACATTCTGTATTTGCCCCTTGTACTTTTGCATGCACAAATCAAGAGTAGTTTGAAAGGGAGAGAGAACATAATATTTATTGCTTTCAGCTCTGCAACATGAAAGGGAAACGGAGACCTGGTTCTTGACCAGTTCAAGTTGTGCCCTTTTGGTAGATTGCTTCGTGGTCCAGGAAATTGTAAAACTGGAGAGTGAAAATTCAAGGAAAGTGAAAAAAAAATCATGCACTGTGTCAGCATCCATTATTTCTTTGAAGTTCAGTTTGTTGTCTGCTGTCATGGGACTGCCTTCAAAGAGTGCATGGAATATTTAAAAAACAAAGTGAAAAAGCAGGCAGCACTTTCCTGTTACAGTCTGCAGATATTTTGACACTCCAAACAATAATCATGGGTTTCCCAGGTGCTTGATGTTACATAATTTGTCATGATGTCTGCTGTGAGTGCCCCTGGACTTCATGTCTTACTATCCTCCCTCTCTTTTTGTGTCACTTCAGTGGGAGTAGGTGTCATCAAGGAGGTATATGGTGGTGATAATTCAGTATTTTCACAAAGAGGGATTTTCTCTAGAAAAACTGGTATTCATTCACACTAATAAATGAATGAAGGCAAGTTTGTCTGGGTAGACTATTACTGAATAAACAAAATTGTCTTGGAAAGAGGACTTCAAGCAATATGATAAAATCGGGCTTTGTCACAAGACCAACACTGTGCAACACAAAGAATTTTTAACATGCTTTCAGATTATTGAGTTACTAGGAGTAGACTGAGGTTTTTTGTACATATACAAAAAGGAATAATATATTGATACAAAAAGGAAAAATACAGTGTACTAGATGTATGTAAGAGATAGGGAAAGAAGAACTTAAAAACAAGAAAAAGAAAAGATGAGCTATACAAGTCTCTATTAGAGACACCAGGTTTGATCATCACTCATGCAAGTGTCTCTTATTGCCTTCAGAGGAAGATTTTTGACTCAGTAACTAACAACAGAAAGATAAAGTATTCAGAAGCAACTGTCCCTGAAATGCCATATATATTCTGTTTTCTACTCCTGCTTTGAGAATTAGAGAATGTGGAAGATCTCACTCTAAAATAACAGTGATAGATCCCTGCCTGAAGGAAATTATAATCTGAATTAGTCATAGTGAGAAAGTAAATGTCATGGAAAGCCTACTTTTCCTGACTCTGTGTTTTTGCTCAGCCTGCATCTCCCTTGGTACTGACATCGGGTGCAATGCATGCTGAGGAAGCCCAGCTGGAGCTTCTGACACATCCAGGGTATCCCAAAAAGGACTTAGTCATTGTGAAGCTAAGTCTTCAGTACAGGGAATGCTTCATACTACCCAAACAAGGGTACTTGCCACAAAAGTATCAGTCCTGAATTTTAGCCCATCCTTACTCCAATAGAGTTTGAGACTTATTCCTTGTTAATAAACAAGAGTCTAATGCAAAACATTATTCATGTGCACACATGCACTGAGGGAGCAGGAGAAAGAAGGCAGGACTTCTAAGTCAGGGCATCGCAAGGTGACAAAATCGTGAAATGCTTGTCTTTCACAGATGTGATGTGAGACCAGCTGTTTTGTGCTTTGTGCTTACAATTGCCTGTCTACAGACACTTCCTGAAGTGGGCTCCTGTTGATACTAAATGGAGTGATCTCTACTCACCTGTTCAAGCTTCTGTATTTTAGGCCTTAGTCTAGATAAACTAAGGAGCCAAAGTAGGAAGTTTGCATTTAGCTGTGTGTATGTTTGCCAAGTTCTAGGGTTTCCCTTAATAACTCTCTACTAACTCACCTCACAGTAGAGAAGTCTTTGAATTTTGAATAACAGGAAAAATTGACTGACATTCGTTTCCCACTAAATAGAGCTGAGTCTCTGCTGGTATGAGATTTGGAATAAAAAGCAATGATTCTATTGAAGGACTTTGGAATAGTGTTTGTCCTGGAGTCAATGTTGCAAGTTTGACTGTATTTATGTGAAACCCCTTGACTTTAATAGGAGAAATTACTGGTTCATGAACACATTATAAATCCCAGAAGGGTTACATATTTACTTAATGCCCATTTTTTCTGCTGTTTGTTCCACCACTAAAATCACAACCTTGCTTATAACCTCAGTAATTTCTATAATAACCACTCATGATGTAATAAATAGAGGATTAGGACTTTGGGCTGGGAGTAATCAGTAGGAAACTACAAAAGAGTCTGTGGTTTTGCTGATGTTTCTTTTAACAGTGGCAGGAAAAGAAAAAATAAAAGATAAGGAGATTTATCTGTAAATAAAACGTTTTCCTAAAATTTTCCCTGAGGTTCTAATCTTCTTTAGTGTGACCCAGACAACATCAGTAGAGCTTCAGCATATTGAAGGAAGAAACCTATTTCACACCTCCCCTAATCTTGGAGAGCTTTCTCAAAGTCCCTATACAGAATTAACATAACCCTTTGGGCCTGAATTCTGCATCTTGCAAAATTAATGAAATCAATGGGACATGTGTGAATGGATCTGTTTGCAAGGTCCTGGCTTTAAATTAACATTGAGACACCATTTTTTTACCTGATGGCTTCTTAAGGGACACCACAGGCTTGGAACATAAGCACAGGAATGCAAGTCATAGGAACTTAACACTATGGGATGGCTCGGCCAGTGAGACCAATCCCCCCCAACTATATCATAAGTGTGAAGCACCTATGTATAAGTCTACGATATATTTCCCAATTTTTCTTGGGGGAAAAAAAAAAATTCAGACTTATTGTAAAAGTACATAAATTACATGATTAGGGTCCTAGCTCTAACCAATGGTATGCTGGTGTTTCACTCTGGTGTGAAGAGGTTCTAACCAGGTACCGTGCACCTGCTGCTGTAAATTTCCACTGTGCTACCATACAAAACCTATTTCTTTATTTGTGGGGCACATGAAATGAAAGAGATACTGCGATCCCAATTTATTGCTTTCCTCTCTTTACAGAAGAGAGGAAAACCTACCAGATCAAAATAGAAAAATATAAGTATTTCCTTTCCATTAATTCATTTTCCCTTTTACATGAAGTTACTTAGTAGAAGAGGGTCTGTGTTTTCACTAATATTTGGAACTGGCAGCTCAAAAGAAATAAAATATAATGGGTATAACTGAAATATACTACCTTCCAAATCATCAAGTAACATTCCTAGTAATTTGCTGCAAAGTACACATAATGAAATCAGACAGCAAGAACAGAATATTTAAAATGTGTGACTAATCGAATTCATTAAGTGATGCACATTTGATATTTTCAGTTGGCTAGCAATACACTAAACAAACTCTGCAACTGTCTGTCCTGAGTTATGTACATGTACACAGTTATATTAAAGCCAATAAACAATCCAATAGGAATATTCCCAGTCAGTATGACATACCTTTTTTGAACCTGCTAGTTTCAAAATGATAGAGCTAATGACAGAACAAGTGCAGAAGCTCAGTAAATCACTTATCTTGCCCTATAGTTGCCACAGTTCCTCTTTTCTTAGTTTAATGGAGGCACACTGTCTGAGAAAACATGTAGCAGAAGGATATTTTCAATGTACTGTCAGTCCTAAATTACATCTCTGTGAAAGTAGCACTAGTCATGTCATGCCATTTTACTAAGACAAGGACTCATGAGTGCACTGCCCACAGCAGAGTCACATTTCACCTGTCCTTCTGTGGCCTGCACTGTATTGACAGGATCTGTGACAAGAAGCTGAACAGATTTGTTGTTCTCAGGTTGACGGGCTTATATTTGTAGCAGTCCCATCTTCTGCTGGCAGCAGTCTCTGCCATAGATGTGGCTCTGGGAGAACACTATTATTCTCTGGTATCCCTAAGATCATGTTACCCAGGTAATCTTCTTGTCTTTCTTCTCCTGAACTGTTGGGACTGTTCCAGGAAGAGTAAGAGGTGCTGAATTACTATTTTTATTATTGTGCAGAACTGAAACCCAACTCCAAACCTCCTTCATTATCTCCTCAAACCTTCAAGCCTAATTGACAGCAAGTCTTTATATCTTGATTTGTTCCCATTAGAAGTCCTTGTGCCCTTGAATAAACAGGTAAGGTAATAACTTTAATTACTGCTATAATTAGGTGTATCTGAAGCACCTGTGCTTTGGCATGAGAAAAAAGGCCTAAAGCTGAACTTTCCTTTCTGCAACATTGATACGTATTTTTTCTTAATGCCATTCATTTGGCAGGTAAAGGCACCCAAAGTAGACATGGAAGCTTAAGTTTAAGAAGCAGAAAAAACATGGGGTTTTTTTGTTTGAATAGTGGCTAAATGAACTTATTTATTACTATAAAGTAATACTTCAAGCAAAAGGCAATAAAATGTATGGAACAGCTTTAAAATGCCAGAGCATCTTTGTGATACAGTCATTAACGAAATAAACCAAAAATAACTGAATTATCAACAGAATAACACAGCAGGGTATGCCTTCTGCATTTGTTTTCTTTGCATTAGCAAGACCCTATACTGTGTTAAGTATATGGCAAAAAGAAAAAAGAGCAAAAAGTATATATATGTATATGCGTAAAAATTTGTGTGTAATATAAACTATATGTGTATAGTTACAATTTTTCTTGCAACCAGTAAGTTTGGCTCTTTTATTTTCCATTTTAACCACTGATAAATAGCAAAATAAGACCATTTTTATAGCTGTGTATGAATAAACTTAGATTTTAAAAAGGAATAAAGTGATTGTAGAAAACTTGAGTATAGATCACCTTTGACTGAAACTTTAGGTACCTTTAAAATAATTTTCAAATGCTAATTGAAGCAGAAAAGCTGAGAATGCATGGTTGGCATTCATGCCATCCTCACGACAGAAAACAAAAATAGTAAGTGATAATTCATAGTCAGAGACAGAAAGCTTCACCTCAATAATGTTAGGAAATTCTTCTATTAAGAAAAGCAATGAAATTCAAGGTTTATTGTCTGAATTAATTTATCTCAGTATTCAGCACCCAAGGAAAATCAGACTGATTTTTGGAACTGCAAAGTGGACTCCGTGTCCAGGAGATTATATATGCTCTATATGCACCTATCTATACTCTGGAACTCTGTTTTGGTAGTCTAGCTTTGAAAATTTGGATTTTGTTTCTATTCAGTTCTAACTGGTATAGTTAATTGGAGCAACTTAGTCACAACATGTCTGACAATCACATCTCCACACTGAGAGGTCTGGGAATGCTGAAAATGGAGACTTTTTTCCATGAGAAATTGCTTTAAATAACAGTATACTCGTGTTCACTGTTTCATCGCAACATGAGTTTTGAAAACAAAATTAAATACTTTAAAAGTTGAAGTGAAAATTTGTTAAATTTTACAGTTTTGTTTCAATTCTGGAACTGAAAAGAATTTCTCAAGAGGTTTAGAAATATCTTACATGCACATGATAATCTGTAAAAGATGCGATGATTTTTAGAAAATGGCTACCTTTCTTCTAAAATGGGACATTGCTTCTGTGCATCAAGGTGGGAATTCCAAACCAATATTCACTTTTGAAAATTCTGAACTACACACTTTCCTAAAATAAATTGTCATTGTGAGTGGTTAGTCTAGTTACCAAAGAACTGTCCGGCAGTCAAAAAGAAGGGAAGTGGTCTATGTGACTGTGATTTGGGAGAGGTAAGACAGATGCTAAGTAACCTCTCTATTAAAATATGTTCCACATTATAAAAGACTGGAAAAAAAAAAAAAGCAACCATAAAGCAAGGCACAATAGGGGGATAATATGGGATAATTGACTTGCGACTAACCACGTTTGTTTTTCTTTAAATAAATAGAAGACTTCTGACTCTAGTGCTGTCCAATATATACTTTCCTTGAGCATTGAATTTCCATAAAATCAGTCACTATGGCCTGAAAAATGGCTGATCTGTGGTTGAGGAATATTTTCTAAAGAAATTCCTCAGGAATTTTTATTAGATGTGTAGATATATGTAACTATAAGAGATAGAGAAAAGACAGTTAAATATCTGAACTTCAAAAAAGAGTTCTAGTGTTTGGAAAAGAATTAAAATATTTTGAGGACTTAGCAATTCTTTAGTTTCATTCCTTCTCACTCAGACGTCTTCATGACTGTGGGAGAGATGTCCTTTGTTCAGTTTTTACCATTTTAAACCTGTATTTCTACTTTCAGCTGGTCATATGAGCTCCATCCATACAAGCACTTCCACAAGATGTTCATGGTCCCAACTGCAGCTCGAGATTAAGTACCTTCCAGAGATGCTCAGTTTTCTCCATTGACTGCAGAAGTAGCTTTGATGCCTAAATTCTGTTCAATGACTCATTTTTAGCTCAAGTTGAGCGAAATAAGTTTCAATGTGTCTAAGGAAATCTGTGGAAACAGTTGAAGCATAGGTTGGGATTTCTAAAGAAAAATGTTTGGAAGCTCCAAACGAGACCTCAGAGCAGCTTTTTCCCTTACTCCACTGAGTGAGAAAAGCAGCACTGTAAAGCATAATACAACTTAAAGTTTTTGTCTGTTTGTAGAACTCCTAGTCCAAATATTTCAGTGTTGTTGGGAGATAACAAGGATGTAGAGTGCATATGATATTAGTCTGAAGCAGATGACTGAATGTTTGCCAGATTTGTCCTGATATTCTTGGCAAACTCACATTCTGAATGAAGAAGAGGGAAAAAAAAAAAAAAAGTAGAGTTGTTGTTATTTCATTTTTTCCTTCCAAAGGAAAAAATTTGTTGATCAAAATTCATATTTCTTTAAAAGGTGCCTGTTACTTCCTTTTAATTTTATTTTATATGCATTTCTGCCTTTAAGTTAATTTCTAAACCAGTCCGGAACTACAATATAAATGAGGGTCATCTATTAAATGATACCACACCACTTTTTTATTATATAAATGCTGTAAAGGGGACTGAAAGTAACAGCAGCTGCATTTCTGCAAATAGTCCAGTTTGACACTAATCACAAAACAATGCATTAAATCGCTTCTATTTTTCTCACGTGGGAGATAAATTATTATGCACCTTTGCAGCAGAGTCAGCTGGCATGACAGTTGCTGTCCATGTAAACCTGCTGCTCAGAAAACATATGAATAAGTTATTTCAATTGTGGTTCTAAAGAATCACTCGGCTTGAGACGTGCAGGGGAAACATGGCCTGGTCCATCATTAATCCAAGACTGTGATACCCAATTACTTGGGATCCAATCTAGGCACTCCTGTTACTTTTCCAGGCCAGGAATAGGCTGCCACAACATTTCAGTTCTCAAAGCTTGTGCCCTTCTGCATGGCAGACTAGGGATCTGAGTGAAACAAGCAGACATTTGGTCCTGAACCACCCTTATGTTTCTCATAGACACCCACAAGAATAAAACAAAAGAAAATACAATCTCAACAAAATTGAAATATTAGCAAATCGAATTCTGAAATGATGAACAGATTGATGCACAGGATTTTGAATACAATATCTTCATCGATTTATTCTGGTTTTTTAGAAGTGTTAAAATATGCTAGTTTATATGCTAGTTTAAATAATGCATTCTCGAAAATGCATTTCAAAGGCTGATATCCACTGTATCTTTTTAATAGCATAAGATGCAAAAGATAAGTATCGCCCTCAGCTTGAAAGACACTATTTTTCATCATTTGGGTCACCAATTTAATGTGATTTAACATTAAGCTTTCTGAATTTTGTGATCCATTGTAACAGTCTCCTTTTACAAAGAAAGGTAACTCTATCTGGCATTCACAACCCAGCATGACTCCAGCATTTTAGAAAGCAATGACTCCTAATAGCTTTTCAACTGCAAGTAGAATACAGGCTAATTGCAACAAAGCCCCTCAGTTTAGTAAAACTTGAATCTCCTGACCGGTCAGACAAATCCATTAGGATTTTATTGGGTCCTAAAAAGAGTTATGTGATTCCCTAGGATCCAATCCTTGTCAATCAGGCATGGTAAATTGGATTCTTGAATAGGGAAATCCCTAAGGGAGAGAAGATGTTATCTAGATCAGATGCAGTGATTTTTTGACTCTGTGCTCACTAGGTTCTGTTCTCTCTTTAGTGAACCAATAAAACCATAATAAGTATTGATTAACCCATTACTGAGCATTATCCACTGGCTTCTGCCTGACTGTATTTAAACACAACACAGTGCCTCTCTGCTGCCATTGTACAGCTGTTTGCCTTTACATTGGCAGCCTTGTCAAGCTCATGACAGGTTTACTTAGTTTTCAAAACATCTTCAGTCACTTCATGTTCATTTCAGATGCACTATTTAAAAAAAAAAAAAAAGTCTTGAAAACAGCTATATTTCCTCTGAAAGAGCAGGGAAAGTAAATAATGATCAACATTTTTATTTCACGCTGTGAATTTGGAAGTGATTGTGTTACCCTTCAAAAAAATCTGATACTTTAAAATTAAAATGTTATAAAGCATTCAGTCCTGCAGAAGGAATATTTGTCCTCAGGAATGGCACAAATTGTGGCTTTTTGATGACTTATGTAATTGTGAGCAATATATGACAGCTGTGTAGGTATCTTTCATTTACACCCACCTGCATTCATTAGCTGTTGAATGTGTCACAACACTCCAGACAGTGGACTACAGAATGTCTGAAGCTGTGAAATTTTACTGGTGGGTGGATATGTAAGATTTGCCTCAGAATGGACTGCTCATGCATGAACTTTAG
Source organism: Mohoua ochrocephala (assembly GCA_013398855.1). Taxonomy (NCBI): domain Eukaryota; kingdom Metazoa; phylum Chordata; class Aves; order Passeriformes; family Acanthizidae; genus Mohoua; species Mohoua ochrocephala. The sequence continues at coordinate 28,215 of VZTA01018768.1, read as the reverse complement.
TTTGCGTGGGAGATGATCTACAGTACTTTTGAAACTTCCTACTAATCATTAGCTTTTGGAGGAGCTTTCTGAATTTCTTTCTGAGTGCTACTCAATGCTTGAGAGTACAGAGATCACCTAGATAAATTAACTTTGATTACAAGGGACAAGGTCAGGACCTGAATGGACGCAGGTCGAACTGAGGCATCACAGAAAGCTCTTTTTTTTAACAATCATATGAATCATTGAGCTTTTAGAAACTATTTTATTTTCTCTTATGTTCAACACATGCAACATTTGCAAGAGGAGAGGAATATGTGCTTTGAAAAATTGATGTGTTTTTATGTCTTTTTTTAGGTGTAGTTTCCAAGGCTATATGGTGTTTTGTGTTCATTACAGAATAGTCATTTGATCAAGTGATTTTCAATACATTGTCAAAATAAATTACATTCACTTCATTAGATGTACAGGAAGTATAGCTGAAACAGGGACAAGTATTAATTTAGGACTCTGCAGAAACTGACACTCCATCTTATGACCCTGAGGCTGTATTATTCAAGATACCCCGTGATGGAAGGAAGTCTGTCTCCATAGCAATTACCTAAATCTTTTATCAGTCATTTCTGGAAAGAAAATTAGAGCAATTGTGTCAGGATGGTCATATGGGCAGAAATTGCACACTCATTCAAACCACTTATGTCTCTGACTTTGTCCCTGCTTGATGGCTGCTTTTGTTTACTACTATGCTTTTGAAAGTTTGATTGGACATGAGCAGATGTGCCGTACTGTAACCACAAAAGGTTGTCCTTTGTTTCCTTTCCATTTCTTTTATTTTTTTATTCCTAGAACTGTCACTGAATTACAGTGTTTCTGTTTATTAAGCAAATTACTCTCTTACATCGAAAAAAGCCAGAAAAGAATCAACTGACATTAGTTAAAATTAACAGCAGCAAAGTTCTCATTGACATATCTTTAATTATTACAGAACATGATAGTATTTAATGGCACAGGTTAATTTGATTGAACTCTTTAAAAGTGCTTTTAAGAGCACTACCTATTTTTATCACATTATATCAATCATATTGCACTTGTAGAATTTTATTGACTAGATAATTAGTGCAGAAATACAGGGCTAGCTACTTTTCGAAAATGAAATCTGGCAAAATTTTAGTGTCCCGTTCTTTTAAAAATTGTTAAGCCAAAATAAAAGGGGAAGCCTAGTGTTGAATGTGTAGGGCTGTCTCTTTAAGAAATAGAATAAAACAAAAGATGCACCCTCTTCCTCCACATTTAGATTTTTTTTTTTCACTGTCGGTTTTTGAAATAAGAATAAAAAGCTTAACTGTTGATCAATAATAGTTGCAGCCTACACTGAGTGGTATGAACAACAGCCTAAGCTCTCCCTTCAAGTTCCTTGTTCAGGAAAATTTACAATTAATGGCTTTCTTACAACAGCAGAGATATCCCCTTCTTCATGGCTCAGCTAGGGACCTGCCAGACTAATCTATTCCCAGTTTGCTGGCCATGGTCCTTTACTCTATCTGTCTTAGCATATTGATTTCTGAGCTGTCTTATTGGTTCCTAACATAATTATACCAGGAGTGGGTCTCTTAGTACAGCTAATACATTTACACCATGGCATCTAGGGAAGCTTATTACAGCAGCATCCGGTAGCACCGCTACAGTTAAGGGTCAGTTGCCATTTCCATTATAAACCCCATTTTTCAGGGGTTTATACCTTAGCTGTTTTAATCTGTATCGGGCTAAAACTTGGCATAGACATTGTAAGTCTGCATAAAAATTACATTATTAAAAACATAGGTCAGTTAAAGCTCTTAAAAAACAGTTCTGTTGTTCATATAGATAGGAAGATATTGTTAGATAGAATATTGAAAGATTTTATTTCTCTCCTTTGACTCTCTAAAACTGACAGTTTGTAAGCAGAAATATCTTGTTAGAAATGTAAACATTTACTTTACAAAATGGATCTTCTTTAAGCGTTTCAAAGAGAAAAATATCTCCGTTTCATAAAGCATTGATAAAACATAATGATAAAAGTGTAATGATTCTTCTGACACAGTATCATATCCAAAGGACAAGTGGCTCTGATGCAATGCCAATGAAAATGCAGCATACAATGTATGAATAATTGTTTTTGGAATTTTAAATCAATTTAATGCTGTGAAGGTGTCAGATTAACAACCCCGGAAACTTAAGCCTTCTATTTATCCATAGAGTGAGTACTCTTGGGTGTGCAGAGGCAGGGCAAACTCTGACTTAACTGGAAGTGAATGACTAAAAGTAGGGGTAAGAGGATATTTCAGCCTCCCTTCTAATTCAACTCACTGCTGGCACAATAAACTACCAATAAATGCACCCATTTGTGCTACTTCAGCTTACACTTCTTTTTTTTTTCTGTAAAATGGTGACCATCCACACTTTGCTTGAGTGAGACCACTGATCCCTTCCGTAAATTCTCACCTTCCTGGTACAAGAAGGATATGGACTTACTGGAGCAAGTCCAGCACAGGGCCATGAAGACGATAAGGGACAGTAGCATTTTTCATGTGAGGGAGAGCTGGGACTATTCAGCCTGAAAGAAAGAAGACTCAGGGAGATCCCATCAATATGTATAAGAACTTGACGGGAGGGAATGAAGAAAAGGGAACCAAACTCTTCTCAGCAGAGCCCACCAACAAGAGAAGAAGCAATGAGAACAATTTTAAAAATTAAATTCTGGCTGACCACAATGCACTTTTTTCACTGGGGGGTGGTCAAATAATGGAACAGGGTTTCCAGAGACATTGTGGAGCCAGAGACATCTGCCGAGATATTTAAAACACAACTAGACATGTTCCTGGGAAACCTGCTCTACAGGATCCTGAATGAGCAGAGGTGTTGAATCAGATGACCTCTGGAGAGGTTTCTCCCAACACCAAGCATTCTGTGGTCTTGTGATTCTGTGTTTCCTAAAAACATCCAATTAAACACAGAGAGTGAGGTGTATTAGACACTGCAAAATAAACATGATGCTTTTAGAAAGTTTACTGCAACATGGGAAATAATCAGCCAGGTGGGATTGTAGTTGTCAGAACTAAAGAAAACTCTCCAGAAGCAGTGGACAGCTGTCTCTTTATAGTATGTTTTATAATCTTTGCCTAACCTTTGCCTTATTGAACCTCTTTATTGCTATCAAGAGAACTGGGGAAATTACAGATTTAATATTTGATCAAGGGAATAAGGCACTGAAAAATTCACTGTCCTGTTCTGAATGGGCCATTATTGGGGCAAAGAGTTTGTTCCAGCTGTCATAAAATGGTACAAACCACTGCCTCAGTATCTGAAGCCATGGACAGGAAAGCTCATGGGAGTTCAAGAGGCCTAAAGGATGAGGAAAAAAGTTTCCCCGTGTCTGAAGGAACACAACAACCACTGTTGTTGCTGTCTGCAGGAGGGTAAAGCAATCCTGGGCTAGGGCCTATAGCCCAGGACCATTACCACGGTCACTAAGAGATTCGCAAGTAAAAAGACACTTAGGTAATAAGCTGGGGGAACCAAGAGTAGATGCACCAAGAGTAGTAATACAGATATGAGCAGCTGAGTTTAACAAAGCTGACTCTAGAGTGTCTAAAAAGTGATGACATAAAAGTTTAATTCACTGGTCACTGATAAATGAGAGTGGTTTGGTATGAAGGGGTTTTGGACCACTTTGCATTTGTTTTCTCTCTTACCTTTCTGTTTCCCTCACTTTCTCCTAGAGAACTGAGAACACCAGAAGCAGTCATGGGAGTGAAGCTGACTGCATTGGGTCTGGGGACCAAAGCTGTAAGGTTTCAGAAAGAAGAGCTGTGCCTTTCTCTCACTTGAAATGGAGGGCAAGTTGCAGATGCAGAGAGAATGAGGGCACTTGGATGTCTCCTAATGAAGTGCTTTACAGTTACAGAACACAGACCGAATTCCCAACACCTTTTCCAGCAGTAAAGCTTACAAGATTAATTTCTGCCCCTACATTGTGAAAATTGTTCCTTCCAAGTTTTTTCACTTCCACTGAATATGTGTTCTGGATTTCTTCCCCCCTCCCAACAGTTCTGCTTTATACTTTCAGTTCCAGTTTTGATTTGCCTTCCAGTACTTCAAAATGTTACAGGTTAGGACTTATGTTTTAGGCTTAGCTTTAGACCACTTGACGCTACTTATGTGCAACTGCCAATCTGAGTTTGGAGATTTTTTCTGAGTATGTAAACAATACTTCAAATGGATGGATATCTACCAGAAGGCTAGATATCCATAAGGCTAGGCTTAGTGCCGTCTCTGGAGCTTCAAATGCCGGTATAATCTCTTCTACTTCCATCTGTATTTTGGATTAAGAACTTAGAGACTTTTTTATCCCTTTTCCCTGCTCCACCAGAACACATTCATGTTCTGTTGTGTTTGTGTTCATGCACATCTATCCATATCAAATGCTTGCCATATTTTTTAACTATTGAACCGTTAAAGCACAAGCCTACCATACTTAAAATCTGCCATGGTAAGGGGTTTAGGCATTTCAAATTTTAAATCTATTATCAATTGGACAAAGAAAACCTGTATACCAAACTCATATTTCTCCTAAGTCTACAACGTGTATGACGTATTCTTTTTCTTTCTCGATTGCTGTGGTGCTTCAAAAAACTACGTTCAATCTGATTGAGAGACTGTGTAAGCATGTAATGCTGATTTATCCAAAACCTTTATATAGTCCACAGAAGTTTATATTCTACCAGTATTCTAGACAGTATATCGGTGTCTATCTGCATACATGAAAAAAAATTAAAAAGTATGCAGAGTTATCAAGCATAATAAATCTCAAATAGTCAGTATTTGTATTTCTTTAAAGTAATCACCTTCAAAACATGATTTTCACTTCAAAGAGATGTTGAAAGTGTCGTGTCAACAGGTTCTGTAATGACATGACTTTTCTAAATCCAAACACATTCAGCAAGTGGAAGACAAGAACTGTAAAAAATTCAATGAAACAACTAAATATTATTTTTTAACTTACAAAATCATACAATATAAATCTTGATTAAAGTTTGATGAAAACAGTACAATTGTCACCAATGAGCTATTCACATGTAAGCTTCAAGGATGCAGCCCTTGGATGTAGAAAATACCTATTAGGTAATCAATCCGTTCCCCTGTCATGGCTCTTGCCTTTTTTAGTGATTTATCTGGTCTAGTTTAAGTGTCTTAATTGATGAGACATTCAAAGCTTCATTAGAAAGACTGAAGGAAAAATGTTCAGATTGAGTTTTGAGTAAGTGATTTAGTTCAACAATGGAAACTACTCCAGCAAAACTTAAGGATATATTTTCATCTGTCTGTGTAAGATTTCATCAAGTCTCAGCTGAATGAGATTTGAAAAAAAGAAGTTGTCATGCTGTGAAGGGGGCATAACAGTGCAGATACATACGAACTAGCAGACACACTGTAATAACATAATTCATAGTCACAGACTACTGTACTATTTGGCAAAAAAAGTCCAGCTTTGCATAGCCTGTCATAAAAAAAGAATTGCCAACTATTTATTTTAGTGTTCCTAATTGTTGTCAGAATATGACCTAGGTCTGTGACACAGAATTTTTCAAAGTCAGCCTGGGAAAAGGGGCGTACATTTATCAATGTTTTTATTTTATTCGCCAATGCAGCAGCACTTGTGAAGGTCTGTTTTTATTTAATTCTCAGGATTTTGTTGTTAATGGAAAAGCTGTCTCATAAATTAGGGAAGTGCTCAATTACAGACCTGACAAAGATTGATTTAGTTCTGTGCTTGGTCACTACTGGCAAGTGAGGGCCAGTAAACACCCAGTCAAAACTAATGGTACATCACCTTAAAGGTGATCAGGGAATAAGTAGATTTAAGAAGAAAAAAATGGCTATATAAAAGCATGTTTTGTGAATGCTTGGTCAGAAGACATCTGAAGTCAGTCTGAACCTTTTCATTGGCTTTACTGTGTTTTGTCTCAGACACCACTTAGAAAACTTCTGTTGTGTGGGGGCGCAGAACGCTGTGTCCTTCTCTGGGAGGTACGGGCAGCTTGAGTCTTGCTAAAGAGGTGCTTCTGGACTGGGATCTCACATGCTTGTGAAAAAGAAGGGAAATAACTTTTAAAAATCCTTTACTGAATGTGCGTTGTCTTTGGTAAGTCCAGTACTCTTACACTGTTTTTGTAGCAGCAGTTTCACCTTCAAATTCAGAATGAGTATTATTGGTAGAAATCTAACACTCAAGTGTCAATGCTGATAATACCAATGGGAAGAGAAAGCAAAATAATTTGAAGTAGTCATGCCTCATTGAAGGAGAACTAAATTACCTTACAACAACTAGAGCTAAGGTATTAAGAACAAGGATGAAAATCACATCAGATAAGAAGCTAAGACGTGAAAAAAACATCAACAAATGTTAGCAAAACACAGTGGCAAAAAACCCAAGACGTCTCCTTCTTTTCTGAGGCAGAGCAAGTAATACTTCTAGTCTTCTAATTCAAGTGTGAAGGTCTGGCGGGTGATTGTATGAGCCATGAGTTCATGATAAACTATAAGATATGTATGTATAGATATTAATACAGGTTATGTGATTCAATATGTTAGGAAATTATGTAATTAATGCTGCCCATACCAACAATACGATACTGTCTTTGTTGTTATAATCATACAGTATTTTTCTCATACAAATGCTGCCTGATTCAGTTAAAAGGTTACATTAATATATTTTAACTTATATAGAAACTGGGTTTGTCCAAGATCTTTTTTTAAATATGCCACAGAAAATGGAAGATGCATCTAGAAGATGTGGGTAATGAAATGACTGAATTTATCCTCCTATCTAGTTTGAGTAAATGTAGCCCCGAGAAACCGGGTTGTTGGGAAACGACAAGCTCTACAGCCTGCTGTGCCACAAAGTCTCTGGGTGACAGCTGGCAGGTTACTCAGATGAGTGTTTTTAAAGGTAATGATGTATTGTCTTTTCATTGGGCACTTAATTTAAGAACATGTATTTCATTCCATGGATGAACTGAACCCCCTGATTTCAGCAGAATTAAACGTGCAGATGGAGAGCTAGCCAAAAAGCCAAAATACTGTGAAAGAATCAGATAGCTGATGCTTGATGTTGGATCTTTGAAAAGGATAATTCTGACTTAATTTCTTTGTGTTTCAGCCCTTCTGATCTCTACAATACTTCTTCCTCACTTCAGAAAAGTCTTCTCTAATGCATATGATGCACTTAAATACAAAAATGATGACAGATAATTAGAAGTCTGGCTTAATTAAGAGATTATTGTCTTTCTGTCCAGACAAGAATATATAAATGGGAAAAAGAGTTGGTGGCTTGTGCCAAACAGAGATCTTAAAGTAACTTCTCATGGTTAAATCCTGTTTAAGACAGACAAGCAAGAGATACAAAAAGAAGAAAAAAAAAAAGAAAAAAATCAGAGCAGATGTTTTAACCATTTAAATTATCTACGTTCACCCATTTGAGGTGTGCATAAAATTCATATGTAACTCTAACTTTGAAAGTAACCGTTGCTGTTCTCAGCCATCATCCTCTCAGTCAAACAATTAACTGTGCTGTTGTATCATTAGAGGTGCATGGATCATTTTGCAGAAGTAGAAATGAGTCTGTCAAACTCCTTCCTCACTGAAGTCAATACAGTTAGTCTTGATACGCAACGATATAATGGAGAACACAAATTGGCTTTCTTACTGTAGCAACCAACCTTACTTTCAGTCTGAGTCTTCCAGCTGACACTGTTAATATTTTGTGTCTCACAGTGAATTAAAGAAAATTAAGCACAAAGTGTGCAAAACAACTCATGGAAATAGTGAAAGCCTGATGTGCTGCAGTAAATGCAGAAAACAAGACTTTCGAGTGTTTTCTTACCATGGAAATTTGTGCGATAGGCTGCTGATCTTCATGCCAAGAAAGGTGAAAATTTTAACATTCACATGAAAACAAAAGGCAAGTACAATTTTGAAAATACACTGATATTAAGAGAAAAATAGACCAACCTTGTTATGTAACGTAAGGGAAGAGATTTGTAATTGCAGTGAAAGTAACTACTCGACTTAATTTCAATCACGGGGGCTACAAAAGAAACGTAGTTTTGCTCCACCGACACTTGCTGCCACAAAGGTGTCTCCAGCACAAAGCTCATCTTATTTCAGCTTGTAGAGGGGAGGCAGAAATATTTGGATCTCAAAACGTAAAAATTAGGTTATCATATATTAACTCCATTTATCAATAGATTTGTATGTGAATAAAGTCTGAAAAGGTTGGGATGGGTTTTGGATGGGTTGAGTCTGGTCTCTATAGGCATTATTCAATCCTACTCATTGACATGATTGAAAAACCAGCTCTTCATTTGCTTAGTCTGTTATGTAAAGAGTGAGGAAAGGTGTTAAGTTCTTGAAACTTTTGAATTTCCCAAAAATAGTTTTAAGGACCTGTTGATATGAACATCACTTTTTCAACAGAACTTGATCTCAAATTACAGCTATTAACAGCTTTGCAGAGTGACTCAAAACTTACGCACAAGAAAGTATCCTGGAGTTTTTAAGTCAAATCAAGCAGGTTTGTGTTCACTAGAATTCTTCTTTCTCGGCCCTAATATTTCCAATTTATCAAGCTTATTCAAAATAAAAAGTATGGTTACTGAAAAAATTAAAATATTACCGAGTTGATGAAAGCTGGTCAGTGAAGAACAAAACATACTCCTTTGCAGATCATGGATACAAGGCTTATTTATAACTGAAGACTTGGCCATGGGTCAGATGCACGTAGGCTTTCAGGGATAAGTTTTGTGCAGAATAGAGAGAAGACAAGTTGATGGTATTTCAGACCAGAACTTTCAAAAGTGCTGATTAGCTGAATGGAGAAATTCTTCTCTCGTAACTCACTTAAAATATTCCTTTTTTAATGGCTATGTTTTATTTTCATGCTTCTTCTTTATTGCTACAAAGAAATAACACAATTATGATTTCCTACCACAATCAACAACAACAAAAATCATCATTACCACCTTTCCTCCCCTTGTGTAAAAGAGGGAGCATAGGATTTTGGATAAGCAAATAAAGGCCAGATGGTCAGATAGAAACATCTGCTTGTGCTTAAACCAAACCGGTCACTCCCTACGACAAGCAAAGAATTGACTTTACATGCAGTGACATCTACATTGTTTACTTAGATGCATTTCCTGCTAGTTTTCCATAAGAGGAAAACAAAAAGGCACAAAAAAAGCCATCAGTTTCCTCTTGCCACCAAAACCTACATTTTCTCTCAGTATCAAATACAGCTTTCAGACTTTGAAAACAACAAATAAACAACAATAATTGGCAAATTGAAAAAGCATGTGGTTTTGTTATTACACATGTTCTGTGAAATCACTCTTAAAAAAAATTAAAGTTTTATATGCTAAATTAGTGTGTGGTTGTGTGGTTTTTAAGACTTCTGTAGCTTATAGATAGCATATGTATTTTATAATATGGTAGTTATTAAATAAACAGTAGGTATTCTCATGAATGGTAAAGGAATAGGCTTATAAAACGTGTGCAGTGTAAATTACCAATGCGTAAATACAACAGTTTTGTGCAGAGCATTTAAAGAAATTGTATGACTATTTTATAGGTTTAATTAAAAGTACAGAGTCAAGTAGGAAACAAATACCAATGGCAAAGAGGAATTAAGGTAAGGAAGAAAGGATATGTTCTCAGCTGACACTTCAAACACGTAGTGTGTAGAGAGGCATGTACATTGAAGATTATTCCAGATGCTTGCAGCTGTAGAGGGAGTTCTGGCCCCAGAGGTAAAATCACCAACCATATGAAGTTCAACGAGGGAAAGTGCCAGATTCTGCACCTGGGATGGGGCAGCCCTGGAGGTACTGGGGAATGAGATGCTGGAAGGCAGAGCTGCAGAAGGTGAATCTGAATCAGCAGTGCCCTGGCAGCCAGGAGGGCCAAGCGTGTCCTGGGGTGCATCAGGCACAACATCGCCAGCCAGGCAAGGGAGGGGATCATCCCACTCTGCTCTGCACTGGGGTGGCCTCATCTTGAGTCTTGTGAGCAGTTTTGGGCACCACAATATAAGAAAGACACTAAGCTATTAGAGAACATCCAAAGGAGGGCTATGAAGGAGGTGAAGGACCTTGAGCAAAGGAGGGCTCCCTGCCAGGATAGGTGTTGGGTTGGGAGTGTCAGTCCAGACAGAGAGCAGAACTTTGCAGAGAGAAGGAGAGCTGCACTGTGGAGGATTTTCAGATCCTGGAGCTCTGGCCATAGCATAGGTTCATGTCAAGGTTAAAGTGATAGAGAAAAATGGAAGCACAGGCCTAGACGAGACATGAAGGAATGTCATGCTCCCCTCTCCCCACCCCTCCTGTGAGAGAGACAAAAGGCAAAGGTTACAGGCTGAGATAAAAACAATTTACTAGAAACAGCAATCAGGTAAGAAAACGAAGAGTAACGGCAACAATATTAATAAAAACATTGTACCAAAGAGAGGGTGTTTTACCTGCACATTGCTCACCAACCAACCCCAACCAACCGACATGGTGCAACCCTGAGACGATGAACAAAATAGTGTCGTGACCCTCTGTTCACACTCTGTTACCTCAACTGCCAGCCATGCCCTCCTTCCCATAAGTGAGAATCCCTTCCTTTCCTCCACCCCTTGACAAGGATACAGCGTGCTATGGAGTAACAACCTGGACACGCCCACCTGGTTCCAGGCTCCTCCCCCTCACAGCTAATGAGAAAAATTCACTCCGTTGTTGGCCAAAACCAGGACAAGGAGACAGATTTAAGATTCATGATGCTCATTTTAGTAAAATCAGAACACAAAAAAAGTCTCTGTTGCGGTCTTGACAAAATTTGATCAAAGTAGGTAAGACAAAAACTTTCGTAGGTTATTTCCATGTGTAAATGTAACAGTATTTATACTGCTGGTACTCAGGACAGAATAGTGACAACGGATTCACTAAGTTATGAAAGCACACTGAACATGCCTCTGGTAGTAGCAATTTAGTTCATCCTTTAGTGTGCATCTTTTTCTTCTCTTAATTTTAGGATTGAATAGCTATATGAGACTTGGATATATTTATTTCACTCTGACATTTATGACATTGCATCCCATAATGATATGCAGAGGGCAGTCAATACATGACTCTATCATACAGAATATTAGAGAGACAAAATTTCGTTCTCATGGAAAGATAATTAGAATCGGACTGTTCTCCAGAAAATGCAGTATTTGAAGAATTCACTTTATGGTTAAAAATGTATAAAGATACATAGTGAATTCTTTCATACAACTGTGGAAGTCAGTGGCAGAATGCAAATGTTTAATATAGGGCATGGAACTTCCACAGTGTAAAGAAAGCTTTAGTAATCCTCAGCTGTCTTTTCTGCCCCTCTGTGCAATTTTTGCATTGAATCTTCCCTGATTTGATAAACAAACACCATATTACAGTTATGATCTTTAATAAGCTCTTAGAATATAGATCGACTCTGTCATTATCTCAAACCCTTTGAACCCCAAAAAAGGGCACCAAAAAGGACTCTCACTCTTTAATCCCAGCAGGCAACTACGCCCCACCCAGCCACTTGCTCTCTCCCTCTAGTAAGAGGGTGGAAAGAATCAGAAGAGTAAAAGTGAAAAAAACTTGTAGGTTGAGATACAGACACTTCAATAGGTAAAGCCAAACCTGCATGTGCGAGACCCAAAATCTAAAGTATCTTAAATGAGTAGAACAATGGATAGCAAATTAATTCTAGTAATTGAAAGAGGCAGAACAATATTTTACTCGGCAAAAAGGCTTCAAGGATCACAAGCCTTTCTTGCATCCTTTTGTGTCATTCATGTGGAACTTATTTCTGTTTTGATTGATGCCAGTCTACCTACTCGGTACAATTATTTACAGGCATGTTTCAAATAAATTATAAACTCGGTCTAAATATTCTAAACATGGTAATTAACATATTATAGATAGACAATAACTGTAAGCAGAGTAGACCTCGAGGATGTGCCAAATTACCCTCCATTAGTTTAGTTATTGAACTACAGATACAAGCTGTCTCATTTGCAGACAGTTTTGTTATTTTGCCTTCTGTATTGACTGTTATCTATTGGATATTTCATTCTGAATTTAAGGAATCATTATTCCCTCCAGGCATCAGTCTATATTTTGTACATGACCCTTTAAAGTAGATACTCAGCTGCTGATTACAAGTCAAAGTGAATAGCTGGTATTTTGCTCATCTTTTAAAGCTCTACTGATGCATAAGTAGGTATCATACAGCACAGTTAATTATTATTAAAAACTCTCAGGTTTAATGTTGAATTGGACAGAATGGTGTGATTCAGCAAAAAGAGGTGGGTAAGTGTAAATAAAACTTTGGTCATTTTACGTTAGTACTGAGCAGCTCTGAATTGCAAACAGTTCATTGCAAAACATGAGTTACCAGCCAATAGCAACCAAGGATGGCATGCTATCCTCATCGAGCTGACTCTTAAGGGTTGCACCTTGTCCGATGTGTCCAATATTTTATCAGCTTTAATTGCAATTAAAAAAATTAATTCAATAAAACAACTATTTAATAACATTTTTCCGGTGTAGCTGAGAACAAATCATGAAGTTTGATGTATAAAAACTGAGCAATGATTTATACAGTTTGTTCACTGAAATTAATTTTTATTTTACAAGTGTTAATCCCTTCAGATTTTGCACAGTTTATATAACCAGAGAATGCATAGACATGCAAGAGCTATACCCCTTTTTTCCCAAACAATATGTTAACAAAGCCTTCACAAACTTTAAAGCCAATAAAACATGCTTATAAAATTATTCTCCAAGATAGTGCAATCAAAGTTACAAGATAATAGTGTTCATTTTTTAGATTTAAGTTTCCTCTGACAACAGATTATTCTGGAATAAATTCCAGTTACATCAAAGGAATACTGAACAAGTGTGAGAGAAGAACGAGATCTTTTTAACCTCATTTTGTTTTCTAATTGATCAATATGTCAAATTTCATGCCTACAAGGAAACTTTATTGTTTCCGTGACGTTTGTTCATTTTTTTGCAATAGTATTTTGTGTCATCATTTTGTGCATCCACCAGAATAGTGCAATTTTCTTTCATTAGCTTTCAGAAACCATTGTAATTTAAATTGCAAAGGAAAAAATGTCTTATCCATTCACATGAAAAAAAACCTAAGTCCGTTCATGACAGCAAAAGTTCAGGATGACTTGATATATTGGCCTGAATAATTAACTGTATTTTGTATGGGAACTCAGTAAGGATTTAGATAGTTTTAATCTTCTCATTTTTCCCTTAATAGACTTCTTCCTAGAAAATCTGCATCAGGTAATTCCAGGAAAATGCCTTGCTTTCTGATCTACATCACCAAAACTTCTGGAGATGAACTTTCATACTCTCTGAATCTCCACAAGATTTTTTTTTTCATGTTACTGAAGCAATTTTCTTCAACCTTGAGGTCTGAAAGGCATTTTTTTTTCTCTTAAGTTTCATTTTTGTTCTAATTTCCCACTTTTCATTATGCTAACATATTCTTTTTTCTTTTCCTTTTATCCCTCTGGACTTTTATCCTTCACTGGTAAGTTACTGATTCATTTTATTCCCAATTGTCTGCTCGCCTCTCAGCATCCTGCCTTGACCCACAGGTTTTGCTTTATAATGTACTATATTTACTTTATGTCACTCTAATGACTTCCTGCATTGTATATTTGCATTCCTGGTAGAAACTCCGGTGCATTACCTGAAACTATGGCATTGTTCAAGATTTTCTAACTT
>VZTA01018768.1:0-14343 GCA_013398855.1 Mohoua ochrocephala | reverse complement strand
AAAAAAAAAAAAAAAAAAAAAGCTTTCCCTCCTTGCAGTCTATGAGTTCATTATGTGAAATCCAGATAAATATGGGAAGGTGAGACTTTGTACAGGTTTGGACTGGGATGGAGTTAGTTTTCTCTGTGGCAGCCAATACGGTGCTGTTTTAGTTTAGTTTGGTGACCAAAATAGTGTTGATAACACAGGGTTGTTTTAGCTAATCCTGAGCAGTACTCCTGTTTTTCATGCTGCCTTGACAGCAAGCAGGCTGAGAGAGCCCAAGGATTTGGGGGGCACAGCTGAGACAGCTGAGCCCAGCTGACCAAAGGGATGTTCCATACCATACGGGATCCCATCTGCGTGAACCTACACATACAGGTAACCAAGGCAACCATGAAACCACAGCAGAAATGCAAAGAATAGATTTATTTCATTCCCTCACTGACAACACCGGGCGTCACAGGCTCCGTTTGGCTCAGCTCATGCTAGCCAGCAGCAGGATGGAGGCTCCCTGCCTGCCTCACTGTAACAAAAGGCTTTGGGCATGTCTGTGAGAGTGTACTACCTCTGCACAGGAATTCTGCTTCTCAAAACAGGCAGAGGATGAGCAACACTACACAAAATAAATGGAGCTTTCCCACACCAACCTTTTTAGCATTCCCAGCTGCAAGATCACTTTCAACCAAACTATTCCCTCCTCATTGCCAGATCTTCTGGTTTTAACTCTTTCCTCCCAACACCATCCTATTTAACAATAATACTTGAAGGAAAAAGGAGGAAGGGGGATGTTGTGAGTTATGATCTCTGTCATCCTAAGTAACCATTAGATGTGATGAATCCCTGTTCTCTGGAAATGGCTAAACATTTGCCCACCAATGGGAAGTAGTGAATACATTCCTGGTTTTGCTTTGCGGGCATGTACAGGTTTGCTTCATCTATTAAGCTGTCTTTATCTCAATCCACAACTTTTCTGCTTGTAGCCTTCCAGTTCTCTCCCTCATCCCACTGGGGGAGAGTGACTGTAGGGACACCTGTCTACTGGGGTTAAGTCACAACAGGAAGTTGAAGGAGAGGCAATCCACCACCTTTAGCTCCTTGAGTAATAGGCTCATAAAATTAATTTTATCATGGATATGAATTTTCTACGTGAATTGGAGAGCACGACAAATATTTAAGAGAAGAGATTGGTGACTTCTTTTAAAATTTATTTTAAGCTATAGACAAAATGAACGTTTAAGAAAGAAGCTGAGAACCTGTAGGAACTTGGAATTAGGGATCACTGCTTGCTTTTTGGTGATCAGGAGAGCACAGGAACAGTTCAAGACATTGCAGAGACTGACGTCCCGCATGATCAGTACAGAAGTTTACAAAAAACCTAAGTAAAAAGTCACTTGCATTTATACACAGTATTTCTGATTCTGTATAAGTTCTTCAGTGAAAGGCTGCATAAAACAGAATTTAAGGTAGGGGAGGAAAAGAAAAAGATAAATGTAGTCTCAAAGGAAAAACTAATACATTTCAATCCTTTATGAGAGATCAGTGGTGTTAAATTATTAATATGATGAAAGGTTAAGGAGCATCTGTTTCTGCCTATGGTCCGTGGACCAACAGACCCTGATTCAATGGTGGTCTTTCAGTTTACTTCACTTGCCTTTAGACTTGCTTTCTCCACTACAGCTACTTCATTCACAATAGTCTCCAATGAAAAAAATAAAGTAGTTTCTCACAATGCACTTTAGATTAAGGCTCAAGTCTATTTCCACTACAGTGAACAAGTGTTAGATGCACAGTTTCTATTAACAGAGAGAAATCTGTGCCTAATTCCCACATGCATCCTTAAGTGCTTGCCTGTTTGCTGTGGTTTTTAAACTCTGCCATTTCTTGAAAAAGGTACACAAAAAAGAAAATAAACCAAACACAAAACCCCCCTCCTAAATGTTATTTTTTTTTTCCCTATCACCAAGCACAAAAATTACATCAATCAACATTGCCCAGACTTTATACAAACTGACGTTGGTTTCTGGAATAAGAACTGTGTTTTCTCCCATTTCATGTTTTAAAAAGCGCAAAAATGAGGATTCTATTGAAGATAAAATTATTTGTCAATCGTACAACTTTTTCTTCACCATTTTCTGAGCAGTATTGAAATGATAGAATCATTTATGATTACTGAACTACTTACCACAATTTTTAAATTAACTGCAGAAGCCACCACTCTCAATGCTCATCTCTTGAAAAATATTCTAGATGGACATGAGTCCTCCCATGGTAGTTGTGAAAACTATAAAATGAAATAATCCAATATCCTGATCTAGTGAACCTTCCATTAGTTCAAGAACCAACCTACACAGAAATTAACAAAATGCCCATGTCCATTTAACAAACCACTTGCACACTGGTCTAGGTTTTAAATCAATGGCTATATCCATCCTATCTGAAAGGATGATCTTCAGGCAATTGAATACTGTCAAAAGCACAGAAACCTATTCTTCTACTTGTGTCTTTCCTAATTTTTTCCTGTGCCTGGGCATTCCTGCATGCTCAGAGAATCAGGATGTCATGGTTGCACAGGTTGCTGACCACTCTCCTTGCTACTTAGTGGAGGTTGGTAGGCAGATGAGCATTGTTTGGAGGACATCTGAATATGCCTGTGCTGGTGAACTGAACATGGTTAGGCCATGGATGCAAGCAGTGGTAAAGGAGTGTCCTTACTGTTTAACACTGGGATGCTCCCTGGAATGATTTTGTTTTGCTCCCAGTAGCTTTTTTACGGGTATTGCCCAACCATAGTTTGTCAGGTTGTGATGCTCCCAATTGTTCCCAACGGGCAGTACTGATAAATCCAACAGGCTCATGGAAGAGAGGGGAGTTTGAACATTGGAAGAAGACTATGTCTTGTTCTATTTTATTGACAAGTGTAGGTGGCATTGTCAGAACCAGTGCGCAGCAGAAAATAGTACGGCAGTAAGACCTTAAAAATCATGAAAGCCCCTTGCTTAGAGAGAGTCATGCTAATAAACATGGTCATCCAGGAACTAATAACAGAGCGGTCATATTAAACATAAGAAATGCTTATAAAAACCAAACCGAATGTCTGCCTAATTGTCTCTGAAAGGGGAGAATTCCTGTCTGAACACGGGTTTTTCTTGTAATTTTGTTTTAAATAATAGGTCTCACAGTATTTGCACAAGTGTAAGAACCTTCTACAGCTACTTTCTTTGCAGCTGCTATCCTCTGCTTTCAACTGCTATGCTTTGTTTAGGGTGGGGTAACTTGCTCAATTAATTCTTTCAACAGATGTTTTCTATGCTTGGACTCTCTTCCCTCCTCCCTCTTTCACACGTCATCTGCTTCCAAGCACTTCTGGGGCTACATGAACTTGACTTAAGCTGTTTGCCTATCCTGCTGGTGCCATTTGCCATTTCCTTTTCAAAGGGCTATTGCTATAACAGCTCTATTCTACGCAGGGAGTGTGAAACCTTTGAAACTGATGCAGCTTCATTGCTGAGACTATCAGAAGGAAGTAACATTAAAAGAAAACCACTTCATACCTGTTTAACTGC
The DNA here is from genome assembly GCA_013398855.1 of Mohoua ochrocephala. Taxonomy (NCBI): domain Eukaryota; kingdom Metazoa; phylum Chordata; class Aves; order Passeriformes; family Acanthizidae; genus Mohoua; species Mohoua ochrocephala. The sequence goes on along the minus strand of VZTA01018768.1, from coordinate 10,798 downwards.
TATAAGATTTAACAAATTTTAAACAAATGAGAAGTAGATAGATGTTTCTAAATGCTTACTACTTGGCTGCAGAACCATGTTGATTTCAAAGGCATTTTCTCCCTGCACAGAATAGAGGGGCAGCAAAAATTGTTCTTTGAAGAGAAAATGCCACCATCAGGAAAGGAAGACAGCTCAGGCAGCTCAAAGAGTCCCAAAAGTGTTAGGGAGCCACAGAGGACATCTAAAGGGGAAAGTCCAGGTTGTGAGCAGCCTGAGGAATTAGTTTAAAAGAACCCCTTTTCCCCACAGAAATCCTTCAGATGAAGCGGCAGCTGTTGGATTCTTTCACGGCTAACATAGAGGGATCAAGCTCAAACAGTTCTGTAAGTCCTGCAAAACAGCAGAGGATAACTAAAAGGTCTAAGTAAAGAGCAGGTCGTACATTAAGGCATTTTCCTCTCCTGGCATGTAAAGTGAAGGGGGGGAGGGAGAGCAGAAAAATGAATAGTAAGTCATAAGTAAGACTCGAGTTTGAACAACCACATTCTTTCTAACTACATGTAGCTTGTCGCTTTAATTAGATAATAGTGTTTTTCTTTTGCTATTAAAAAGCTGCTACCTTTCACTTCAGAGGTGACTACATTTCAGTGGGGGTGAAGGATAAGCTGTTTGTACTTTGTTGTGTAATGCCCTCGAGCACCATATAAAGAAAATGACTATTGTACATGCTCTGTAGCTTGTAAAATCCTTTGAAATAAAATGTGGACTATAAACATTATATAAAAAGGATGACTGATGAAGAACTATAAATTCTTGATAAGTATGTGTTTATTGGCAGGTAATTAAAAGGAGTCATCAGATCAGGGAAAAGCTTTTATCCCAAGAATTTTATAACCATATTTAGGTCATTAGTTTGTGAGGTATTTGGATGATTAAAGATTGAGAGATACTAATAAAAATAAAGATTTTACTCAGTTTCTGCATTAATAGTATGCAAAAGGTGTATAAACAAAGATAATGGCAAGGAAGTAGTTTCTTTGTCAATATAACCTTTTTCATGTAAAAAAAATACTTAATCAAAGGATGTGTCAGCATGAAAACAAGGGTTGTTTAGCTGTAACTGGTCTTTGGAATGTATTGTCAACAGCTATATTCACACTGTACCTATAGAGGAGATACTTTGGGGGGAGCTAGCTGGTGCTGTGATGAGGCCTGTTAGAAGGACTTGCTGTACATCCAGCTGCACGGCTTCTTTATTAGTGTGAATATATATATATATATGAGAACACTTTGATTGCCCTACATGCAATTTCTGTCAGTTACACTCACCTGTTCATAGCCCTAACTACAGCATTAGCCAATCCTCTTTTGAACACACAGTCTTACAGTGCAAATCCTTCTTTCTTGTCAGCTCCTCGAAACCTTCAGAAATTAGAAGGTAGGAAAAATGGCTTGTGAGTGGAGGTTTAGGCAAACAAGTTAGAAGGAAACCTTTTCGACCCCTAAAGCAGTTGCCTGTTTACCCCTTCCAACTCTACATGACCCCAAGCAATTCTCCTTACAAAACACCATGTAGTTAGAGAAAAGTCACTGACTGATGAATCAAGCCTAAGGGACAATCCTCCTTTCCCCATTTGACTAAGCATCCCATTTGTTAGCTCTATGCCACTGGCATTTCAAACCATGAGACTGCAGCAATTAAGTATGAACTGATTTCCATATAACAGCTTGAAAGGATCAATCATGAAGATGTTTGTTGGTTAGCATCAGATGTTTGCTGGTTTCTTAGGTAAAGTGTCCTCAAATCAAAGCAGTAATTTTTCCGAGGTAACCTTATGGAGCTGGCAATTCAATGAGAAGTACTCTAAGTTTGGATCACTAGGCATACAACCTAGCTGCAGACATGGGGGGATGAACAGCCAATGGCCTCTATTAATCCATACACAAAAGTGATGCATGCTGAAAATTGAAGGTGGAGAAAATGGTTTCAAATTTGAGGACATAAGATTGAGGTATTTCAGGGCGCATTGGTCTCTGGATTAAAGATAAACTCTGATACTGCTTTAGGTGAATTACACGCTTCCCAAAGTTGGACTGCAAACATAACCAGCTATATAAACTGAATTCTCCCTTATATTCTTTTAGCTGTCAATATCACCATCTTAATGAATCTGAATGACAGAGAAATCAATGCACATTTTTTTCAAAAGGCCTGCTCACCAGGTGTTTAGTCCATTTATGATTAAAATTTCTTATGTAGATAATGACCAAAATATTTCATCAACTGCATGAAAGAAAATCAGCAATGCTTACTCTGAGGCAAAACACCAGGTAAACTTAAACAGAACCAATAGAATCATAAAATCATAGACTCATAGAACAGCCAGGGTTGGAATGGACCTCAAAAATCATCTCAATGCAGCCTTCTTGCCATGGGCAGGGACACCTTCCACCAGACCAGGTTTCTCAGTGCTCCATCCAGCCTGGCCTTGAATGCCTCCAAGCACAGTGCATCCACAGCTTCTCTGGGCAACCTGTTCCAGTGCCTCACCACCTCATAGTAAAAAAGTTCTTCCTAATATTCAGTGTAAACCTGCTCTTTCAGGGCAGGTTGGACAGATGGGCAGGTTGGACAGATGGGCAGAAAAGAACCAAATGAAATTCAACAAGGGCAAATGCAGGGTCCTGCACCTGGGGAGGAATAACACCAGGCACCAGCACAGGCCGGGGGCTGACCTGCTGGAAAGCAGCTCTGCAGAGAGTGACCAAGAGTCCTGGTGGACAACAAGCTCTCCATGAGCCAGCAGTGTGTCCTTGCGGCCAGGAAGGCCAGTGGTATCCTGGGGTGCATTAGGAAGAGCACTGCCAGGAGATCAAGAGAGACGATCCTGCCCCTCTACTAAGTCCTGGTGGGGTCACACTGGGAGTGCTGTGTCTGGACTCTGAGAGAGACATGGAGCTCCTTGCATGAGTCCAGCAGACAGTGACAAAGGTGATTAAGGGACTGGAGCATCTCTCTTCATGAGGAAAGGCTGAGGGAGCTGGGCCTGCTCAGCCTGGAAAAAAAACGACTGAGAAGGGNATGAGGAAAGGCTGAGGGAGCTGGGCCTGCTCAGCCTGGAAAAATAACGACTGAGAGGGGACCCCATCAATGTCTATCGGTATCTGAAAGGAGGGTCTCAAGAGGATGGAGCCAGGCTCTGCTCAGCGGTGCCAAGCCATAGGACAAGATGCAATGGGCAGAAAGCCTGATGCACAGGAAGTTGCACCTGAATATGAGGAAGAACTTTTTTTACTGTGTGGATAACCAAGCACTGTAACAGGTTGCCCAGAGAAATGATGGAGTCTCCGTCGCCGAAGATATTCAAGAACCGTCTGGGCACAATCCTGTGCAATGTGCTCTAGGACGAGCCTGCTTGAGCAGGGACCAGATAGCCCACTGTGGTTCTTTCCAGCCTTACCCGTTCTAGGATTCTGTGATCATTAATTATCCAGATTATTGGTTAAGCCCTCAAAGCTCCTTACATCTTGAGACGTTGCGGGTTTTGGTTGCCTTTTTTTTTTAATATTATGAAACAGCCGTTGCAGAATGTTGTCCCTTGAGATTAACAGAAATGCATATCCGAATGCTTTTTCAGCGTGGTTTTATAGACAGCGCAGCCAAAGAAACACCAGAAGAACTTGGAGGTTGTAACTAAAATTTTGGTTCGAGTAGCTTTATGATAATTGCATCTATTCACCCCTTGCCAAAGTGCTATTCGATGTGAAAGCATGACAATTTGTTCATTAACAGATATAGAGCAGGAAAAGGTGCTGGTAGGGAATGACAGGCAATACCACTTTGTGCCTTTTCAGTGGACCTTTCATGAAGATCTCTCTCAGTGCTGACAAAAAGAGTGACAATGACCCTGAACCAGAAGGGTTTTTTCAGTACAGAACTTTTTTCCTTTAATTAGTATGAAATGGAATGAAAGCTGAAGGAAATTAGTCCTCACAGGGCAGTGATCCTACTTTTGCCTTCTTTTGTTGGTCCAATGAAAGATTTACATTGATTGCAAAGTTGCAGTTTAATGGCTGCAGCACTTCATCACTGAATAGATTTTTTTATCCTCAGATAGAACATTGTCAGTTGTGGATTGGACCTCCTTTGAGAAACTAAAGCATTGAAACCATGATTACCTCTGTAACACAACAACAGTGAATAAAATACTGGCATCCATTCTACAGTATCAAACGGGGTTCAGAACACAATTCTTGTATTCTGAAACATTTTTTCAGCTATTAATACCTCAAAATAATTGCAAAACTCTCAAGATAAATTAGAAGATGAGAAGAATTGGTCAAGTATATCTTGACAAATGAACAAGATATGTGAAATTGGAAAGTGATATAATTTCTTTCTGAAAGAGCTATTGTGCCTGTAGTTTCTAAGGACTAGCAGAGGACTTTTTGCGTATTCCTTGCTATCCGTTTCCATAGCTAGAACTGTCACAGGTTATGATGGATCTGAGTATCCAGATATAAATTAGTATTTCTTTCAAGACCTGGAATTTCCTTCAAACGTGCCTGAATAATGATCCAGAGGAAGACAACTTGGGAAAAAGCCATGACTGTCAAGGTCTTCTTAATGACTATAAGAAAAGTATAATACAAACTCAGAAGCCAATAGGGCAGGAAGAAGGTCCTGAACCCACATGCTCTAGTCAGCCTATTCTATGAATAAGACTTGAACAGCCTAATGTCAAATTCCCTCGTCTTGGCTTCACTTCCAAAGGTTCAAAGTGGTTATTTTGAGGGAATTTCCAGGAATACCATGGTGTGAAGATGATTAACACTGTTCAGAGAGCCTGCTCTTTCCTGCAGTGGGAATGTACAGAGTTTCCAGGATGGAAACGGGAAGCAGGCTCTCTGCTGTGCCTCTCCGTTTGCTGTGAGAGACCAAGAGCTCTTGGAATAAAAGGAGTGGAAAGGGTATGGAAGTTTACTTTTGTTACCATATAAAATCACTAGTAAACCTTTGAAATTTCACATAATTTGCTCACATGGGTAGATACTGGATATTTGGTTTATGGTTTTTTTTATGTAACTGTCAGGAAAGGTGACAAACATTTATTCCTTCTCATTCAAGTGGTTTATAACAACAGACATGTAGGTCTACTTGTAAGCCCAGCCACCTCCACGTGATGCACAGAACCTTTGTTTTGCCATTTGGGGTTTTTTTTCGCTTGTTTGTTTGGTTTTGATTGCTTTGTTTTGTTTATTTTATTTTTTCACTTTGGGAAAACCACATAAGGCAGGAGAGCCCACAGCTTTCTGCCAACCACAGGATGACAGTCTGCAAGGAAAAAGAAACTAAAGCACAACAATGTGCACGAAACTGTTCACTGGAGAAAAGGCAGAATTTCCCAGAAAATTTGTATAAAGGAATTTCATTTGAAAAAATGCCTTATGCAAAGTAAAATGAGCCAGTCAAAAACATATTCTGAACTCTGTAAACTGGGATGTGAACAATTACTCTCAGAAAGAAAATTGAAATATGCAGGAAAGACTTTAAAGGAGCTCAAAATGCTGCTCATAGAATGAGGCCTGAAAGAAGCTGTTGAGGCAAAGTTACCCTCAGGCAATCAGCCCCAACCTGACATAGACACAGGCAAATTAGTTGCACAAGTGCTGTTAACTGAGCTCATTCTGCAGCAGAAACAGATGTATTCTAAGATGGAAAAACACAGGCTGGAAATAGCAGAGGTAGGACACAGACCGGGTGGCAGGGAGAGCTGCTGATGCTGCTCGGAAAGCTTCAGCAGCAGTCTTGGGGCAGTTTGTACAGGTGGGGCAGCCACAGGCAGAGAAAAGTCTGAGACCGTGCACAAACAAGACAAGAGTTCAAGTCCTTTATTTCTCAATCCCCTCTCCATGGAGACCTGCCTCAGTAAAACAGGTGCTGCGAAGAAGGAGGCTCTTACAGCAAAGAGCCTGGGTTAATGTGCCAGATTGTGACAGAGTGCATATGGTCATGTACACGGGTAACTAAAACGATGAGTAGGTTATCAAGGTTTTGTGTAATGCCTAAGATGAAACTTTTCCTATCGTTAGCTTTAATGTTAAATATCAGTTTTGCAAAACATATTTTGAAAGCCCTTGCACTATTTTCTATACCAATTTTTTTTTTAACTTAAAATGGAGCTCCCGATGTAAAAACAGAAAAAGATCAAAAAGAGCAAAACATTTTAATAATTTTATCTGTGAAAACAAAAGTCTTTAATTCTTTGATTTAATCCTCACATTTACAACACAAATAAGGATGAGAAGACCAAAGTAAAAGTATGAAGAAGCATTGCAAGCAATAAGGTAATACGCAGTACAACTTTTTCGAAACAAGTAAAAGAAAAACACTTAACACTTATGTTGAAAAATATGCTTCAAAAAGATGTTTGCAAGCTAATCACAGATGGATCTATTTTATAGCACGAGATGCAAAGCAAAAACTGCAATCTTGTGAGGCTATATTTTGGCATGCAAAAAATAGTTTTCAAATAAAACCACTGTCTGAAGTGACATACAGTAAAATTCTCCTTACACTTGCTTAACTTATGAACTCTACATACGTGTGGTTTGTCAGCTCCTTTATGTATAGCTAGGGGGCTTTCAGTGCTATGAACATACTGTAAGTTCTTGCATTTTACTGCATTTAATGTAGCACTGCTCTTGTACCAAAGCTATTAAGCCTCTTGATCTTACAATCTCCTGCTGCTGCAACAACTTAGCGGTACGTTTCGATACTAAGGAGGCATATCACTCATCTCCTTCGGGGTCTCCAGAACTCCTGCTACGGTGATGAGTATAGAGACTTAATGCTGTCATAAGTATCTAGTATGGACAAATGCCACAATTTAATTAGCTGCACAGTCCAGAATGTATTACAGTCAAATATCTAGGTCTTTAAGGGTTCTATGTTACCTTTGTGGCTAAATAGAAATCGTCTCAGTGTAAAATGTCAGGTGACATACAACTATTTGTCTTCTTCTGTAACTGGTAACATGCTTTCTCATAAAGTTCGGTTTAAGAGATTTGCTTTGATCCATTTTGGTTTCTCTGATCTTATTTGCACATATCTACAGGGATGCCACTGCCATTGTTCCAAACTTACTTTGTACATATATCATAACTAACAAAAGTCAGGGTCCACTTACAGGCTCATGTGCTTTCTTCTATGCTTTATTCATGGTTGATATATGCTCCCAGACAATTCATGCTGCTAGGAAACACTAAAAGAGGAAAGTATTCCTTGGAGCATTTATATATTCAATCTTTAGCATGCCTGAGTGAGATTCCCTAGACCACCTACAGCTAACCTGTAGAAGTGCACAGCTCATTTATCTAGTTTGCTTGTGTAATTTCGAGAGAGGACATGCACTTCTGCAGTGTGATTCACCAAATCATTCCCTAAAAGTCCATTTTTCTCTCCATCGGTGACACAGGGAGGCTGGGGAGATTAGCTTAGATGCAGATGCCGAAGCCCTGGCTATCGACAGTCATGGTGCTCCAGCAGCTGCAGGAGGGATGACTCCAGCCCACGTGAGGTATAACCATACTGTTACAAGGAAAGGGCAATCTAAAACTGGGCTGCCACATAATACATCAGCCCCCACTATTTGAGACATCAGGGCCGAGGAAAAGAGTCCCAAGCTCTCGTGCAACTGAAACTGCACCCAGTGCTTGCAAGCCCAATGCACTACTGCTGGGCAGGACAGTAAGCATCATTTAGGCTGAGTGCCAGATACCCAACCTGTGCATGTCGGATCCAACAAAAAGAGTGCAAAAGTGAGAAAAACCCTCTGAATTTTGCTTCAGAATTTTCCTCAAGCCCCTGGCAGGGGACTCACATCGGAACAGAGCATATGTGAGATGGGTTTGGACATGAAACACTTACTAGGAAAAAAAAAATCAAAATATCCTATTCAAAGATACAGCAAAATACTATCAATTGAAATTAGGGATTTGAAAACAATAGAAGGTAGTTCCTCCCTCACTTTTAACCCTCTGTTCAGCCAAAATCATGACCTATTATATGTAGAGAGAGACAATCATATTTAGTGGTGCTTAGGAAACATTTTTGTATAAGAGTATTTTTGCAGGCTGTGCAATGCACCAAGCATAATGATGCAATGTCAGGTATTCTTATGCATCTCTCTTTCTAGTGGGTATCCACTATGGATAAAAACTTTTTATACTATGATACAGATCTTTGAGGTTTTCCAGTTAAATGACAGAGTAGTTTGAGTTTGGAGCAAAAATCTTGCTGTATCCTTCCTACTTAGGATTTGTGAATTCCATATGGTCACATTATGCATAACTGTGCAGTGGCAGGAAGTGGAACAGTTCACCACCAAGTCCTTTGCAGGCACAGAAGGGTTCCTTTCTTGAAGCAATTAATACAATTTTCCCTGCTAAGGAGGGCATAATCCATAGTAAAATGTGGAATACCAGTTTTATGATATTATTAATTCATTTAATTTTGCCTTAGTTGGAATTTTTCAGTACACAGAAGGAAGTCATCCACCAGCCATCTGTTCTTATATATAGCAGTCATTGCTAAATTATCCTGTATTTAACTTCCGTTAATAAGGTTAACATGGGAGCTTTAGCATAACACCATTGCTTCTTTCTGCACTATGTCCATTTAAGAATGTAGTTCATTTCTACCCAAGATGACTTCATAGGCAGAATCAATTTCTCTTAAAGGGTAAAAACCTGACATTGTTCCTTACTAAAACTTTTTCTCAGTGCTTAGTTAGAATACCTTGGCAAGGAAGCAAAAACTCTGATAGTTGACAATTTGGAGAATACATTAAGTAACAAGTTTATAAAGGTGACATTCTATATCAGTGAATTTTGAATACTGTCAATCTCTGCTTTTATACCCCTAGGGTATTTCAACAATTAATGAATATATGAGTAACGTTCTCACATGGAGTACAGAAGTTTTAAACTACTGTGGTAGCATAAAATCACAACCAGAGCTTGGAACCTAGTAAAGGAGAATTTTTCCTGTCATAAGTTTTTTGCAGAGGAACTCATATCAACTTGAAGGAACAAACATTTCCCGAAATCTCAGCATTGTCTTGAAGAAAGCTAGGGTACATAATTCTTCTGAAGTAGCAAACTAAATTACCATTCACAAAAACCCCCCAACAACAACAACCAAAAAACCCCCTCAAAACCCACAAAACCCAATAAAACACACACCCTTCCCCCGCAAACTCCAAAACTACATCCATACCATTTGTTATGGTGAAGGATGCTGCTAAAATTACACAATGGCTTGATTTCACACGCCACCCTGCACTCAGATTGGAAACTGAAATAACAGAGAGGTGGCTGAAATCTACCTTAACTCTTCCTTTACATAGAGTTAAAAAGTATGGCATGTCCAAAGTTACATTTGCAGTATCTATAAAATGCATTTCGAGCTTTGTAACTACCTTAGTTACTAAAGCTGTTTTCAGGATGGATGAATGACAACTGTTAGGGAATGAGTCTCTTCATAAGGAAGCTGTTGAGATGGCTAGGACATTGAAAGTCACACTACAGGTTGATTGAGACACTACAGCTTGATTCAGGAGAGCTAACTTTAGCCTCTTTAAAAAGATTCTTCTTGGAAGAATCTCGTGGGAACAGATCATGCAAGGAAGAGGGGTCCAAGAGAGTTGGTTGATATGCAAGGGTCACTTCCTCCAAGGTCGAGACCAATACATCCTCATGAGCAAGAAATCAGGCAAAAGGGGCAAGAGATCCACAAGGAGCTCCTGTTATTACTCAAGCATAGCCAGGAAATACACAGGAGATGGAAGCAGAGTCAGGCTACTTGGAAAGAATATCGAGAGGTTGTCGGAGTAGAGTAAAAATGAGAGAAGGAAGGTCAAGGCCCATCAGGAATTAGATCTGGCCAAGTACAACAAGGACAAAATGAAGGCCTTGTTCAAACACAAGAATAACAAAGGGAAAACTAAGGATAGTGTGGGCCCGTTACTAAATGGAGTGGGGATCCTGGTAGCAGGACACAGACAGGCAGTACTGAACACCTTCTTTGCATTGGGCTTCGTTGACAAGACCAGCCCTCAGGGATCTCTGGTCTAGGAGGGTAGGGTAAGGGAATCTTGGAAGGAAGACATTCCTTCAGTCAAAGAGCTTTGGGTGAGAGAACACCTAGCCAAACTTGACATCTACGAGTCTATGGGCCCTGAGGGGTTACATCCACTAGTGCTGAGCAAACAGGTGAACACCAAAGCAAGGCTTCTCACCATCATCTTTGAAAGGTTGTGGCAATCAAGAGAGGTGCCAAAGAACTGCAAAAATGCAAATGTCACCCCAGTCTTCAAAAAGGGCAAGAAGAACGACCCGGGGAAGTACAGGGCAGTCAGCCTCACCTGTGTCCCTGGAAAGGTGATGGAGTATCTGATTCTGAGGACATCACGATCCACATGACTACAAGAACTTGATCAGGAGTACTCATCAAGGATTCAGTAAAGGTAAATCATTCTTGCCCAAACTGATTACCTTCTGTGATGAACCAATTACCTGGCTGGATGAGGGAAGAGCATTGGATATCATCTGCCTTGACTTCAGCAAGGTTCTTGACCTCGTCTCGCTCAACATCCTCATAGGCAAACTCAGAAACTGCGGACTTGATAAGTGAACAACGAGATGGGTTGAGACCTGGCTGAACAGCAGATCCCCGAGGGTCATAATGAATGGCACAGTGTCTAGTTAGAGGCTGGTCACAAGTCGCCGCATTGCCTTCCCTTGAGCCACCCCT
>VZTA01018765.1:0-68035 GCA_013398855.1 Mohoua ochrocephala | reverse complement strand
AGTCACATTACATTCAGTTCTGAAATTTACCGAGACTGAGGAGGATTTCAAAGTCACAGCAGAGCGCCACATTATCTACCTATATGAAGTGCCCGTGCAAAGCTGTAGTCAAGGGAACACACACATAACCTTAAAAAGAAATAGGATGCCAGAAGCTCTCACATCTGTACATGGTATTCAAAATAAGACTAGCACAAAACTTTAGAGATTTCTACTTTTAAAGATTTTAAAAGGATGTGTAGAGATTGGGATGTTTCCAAAATAAGTAAGCAACAGGAATGCATGTGGCACACTGGGACAGTTTGGCCATAGAGAACGATGACCCAAAGCAGTTGGGCTGCACAGACAGGCACTGCAAAGCTCTGGGGGTGTACAGAAAGGATTACCAACCCACATGAAGCCATTAAAACAAAAAACGCTCCCCCCCCAGAAAAAAACAAACCAAAACAAAACCATCTGTATATATCTGAGGTCCCTCAGGCCAAACACAAATTTACAGGAAGGCACACAGCCTCTGTGGGTAGACTTAATCTCCCTAACTAGACAGGGACCACTTGAGTGAGCTAGGCACACACAATTCCATGGGCCCAGATGGCTTGCACCCATGAGTTCTGAGGGAGCAGGCTAATGTCATTGCAAGGTTCCTCTCAATTATCTTGGAATAGTTATGATAAACAGGAGGGATTCCTGAAGACTGGAAGAGAGAAAACGTTACTCTCGACTTCAGTGGCAAAAAGAAAGTTCAAGATTACAGGCAGGTCAGTCTTACCGCTGTCCCTGGGAAGGTGATTGGGAATGTCTTCTGGAAAGCATACAAATACATGAAGGAAAAGCAGGGAGTAGTCAGCATGGGTTTAGAAAAGGGTAATCATGTTCAATCAACCTGATAGGCTTCTGCAATGAAGTAAACAGATTGGTGGACACAGACAAAACAATGGGTTCTGCTTTCACAGCAGATGTGATATTGTACCAGCTCTACATTGTGAGAGAACCATAAGGGTCACTATTTCTCTAATGTGCTGCTATGCACTATGTAAATCTAACTTAAAATTTTGTGACTATAGATTTGGAGATAAACATTCAGAACTAAACAGTGTGTCTTTGTTGCTGAGATTAAGACAGTTTAATATGTCTCACATGAATGTTCCCATTTATAACAGTACTCTGCTTTCAAATTTAGGCCGTTGTCAATACAACCATCAAGTGAGTGACAGAAATGGTAGAATCTTACAGCAGTCCAGAGAAAAGAAGAGTTTCTCATACTCAAGAAAAATGAGATATCAAGAAAAATATTGAAGCTTCTCTTTGCTTTGGGAGCCCAGAAATCAGAGCATTTCTCTCCATATTAGAGAAAAGTGTAGAAACAATTAGAAGAAAGAGTAACAACACTCTGCCAGAAAATGCAAGTTGTGTCTCTAAATCTTCTCTCCAATTATCACTACAAGATACTGTGCTAGAAGAATTATCATAAAAATCTTAGAATTGTTTGTGTTGGATGGACCTTAAAGATCATTTCGTTCCAACCCTTCTGCCTTGGGCAGGGATACCTTCCACTAGACCAAGTTGCCCATCCAACCTGTCATTGAACACTTGCAGGAATGAGGCATCCACAACTTCTCTGGGCAACCTGTTTCAGAGTCTCACTACCCTCACTGCAAAAAAAAATCTTCCTAATAGCTGACCTAAACCTGCTGTCTTTCAGTTTAAAGCCATTCTTCCTTGGTCTATCACTACATGCCCTTGCTAAAAGTCCTTCTGTCTTCTAGGCCCCCTTTAGACACTGGGAGGGTGCTTTAAGGTGTGCCCAGAGACTTCTTTTCTCCAGGCTGAGCACTATTTAAATGTTTCTGCCCTATGTGGGCATTTCACAGCTGAATATCACCTTTTTTTTTTTTACTTTCTCAATGTATGGCACTACAGAACTCTGAAGAAATATGAAGGAATATGACTTTATTAGAAATCCTTAAATGACATAAATTGTCTGTATTCTCTCTTTCCTGCAGAAAGTCACAAGAAGCTGTGATTGAAGATCCTCTCTGCTCCATTACAAAGTTCCTTATTTGGCAAGGATGTGTCCTTGCACCTGAGAGGTGTTGAGTAAGTGGCTTCAGAACCTCACAAACACATTTGCTGTTGAATTAAGAAGCTTCGTATGCTGAATACCTCAAATTAGAATCTCTCTCACTGTTAGTTGGAAGCTTGCCGTGGAGCTTCATCATTTCCACTACTGAAAAGCAGATTCTTTACACATTTGTTCTGTCATAATTTTAGTGGTCTGATCCACACTCTAACTGGAGTACAAGGACATTTGGTTGGATACCCTACTGAAACATTCTTTGTAGTGCATGTTACTTTTCATTAGGTAGGAGAGGATATTTCTATTTCTTCTAATAGGGCGATAAAATAAAACACATTTGGGAGTTGAATTACATGGTCACAGTCATCAGTTCAGTAATTGTCATCAAGTAGCTGTGCCACTGAGGGTCTACAGTGACGAACAATGCGCTTTAAAAGTACACTTTTGTCTCTTAAGTTGAGCTTCTTCCATAAGCCATCAGAAGAAGATCTTTAAACAAGTTATTAAGGTCAGGGTTGTTTTGAATAATGTTCCAATGTTTCCCTGATAATTGCTTGGATTCTGCCTACCTGTTCCTTAACCTAGTGACATGGCTAATAGAAAGTTATTTGTGTTTTGATGCAGAGTTGTTTCAATAAGAGCTCCACTCATGCTTTTGTAACTCCAGGTTTATTCTAGGCATGAGGGAATTGTGCTTAAGGCAAGCACCTATAAAATAAATAAAACTTCTTTTTCAGCCCATCAGAGCTTTTCAATAAAAGCCTTTATGTTAGAGAATCTCTTGAATATAAAATGTTATTTAATCAGTAAGTCCCAGCTTTTATTAAAGCTAGCAATTTTTGTATGATTTTTTTTTCCTTGTGAATAGGTGTATTTTCTATGATAGGCAATATTTCATCTTGAAACTTGTTAGTAAAACCATGTATCAAAATAATGTCCCTTTTTCCCATTATGTTCAATATGGAGATGAAATATTTTACAAATTTTCTCTGCACCTGTCAAAATAAACAAAATATAATTTCCAGGATAATTTGTAATGAATTTTAAACTTTGAGGTTTTTTTCTTGGTGAGTTACATTTTCATCTTTACAATGTGGAAATAAAGAAGATTCATGTATGTTTTTCTTTGGATATATAATGTGTCATTTTGACTGGAATAAATGAGTAAGCTTACAGTAATGTATATAACATCTACTAAGTAATTCAGAAATTATTATGTGTACATATTTTCGAAATGAAGTAACTTGCATATTAATTATATTTCTCCACTTATTCAAATGCTATTTTCGACATATTTGTTTTTGTAAGAAAAACTCCATGTAAAGCCTATATTTTGATTTATGATGACAAGAAGCAAAAAAGAATGCTAAATTTCCCTCAACCTCTGACAGAAACAGCATTTTATTCTTTATTTCAGTGCTAGAATTCTAAGTCCTTATTTGGAAGAAACTCTAGAGGTCTTTATGTGGAATGAAGAAAGTACTCTTCTATCTCTTGACATTGACATTGAACTAGATGATCTGGAAAGTCTCTTCCAACCAGGATGGTTCTGTGATTCTGTGATTAAAAAAAAAAACCAACCACTAAGTACAGAAAGAGAATACTTCTAATTGAAGTGAGTATCAGTTCTGACTAAAATCCTTGAGGAAAACATGCCAAAGGGCATTAAAAGTACTTGTAAAGGATCTGAAAAAGTAAATTTTGGAAGAATTGTCCAAATCATAGTGATGCTAGCCAGAAAATGATGATAAATAAAATAAACCCTTTAAATGTGAAACTGGGAGAGAGTTTACAATTTGTAATACAGAGCCCAGATTAATCATTTGTGTAATTTGAATGAAGTCAGTTGGAATTATCCCAGGAATGAATATAGCCCAATTTGTTAAAGATATGGTACTGTAAATACTGCACCGTGTCAGATGTGCATCTGTTCAACAACTGCCTCAGTTAAATAAGTAAGAGACTCTTTCCCCTTAGCTAAAAGCAACCTAAACACTCAACTCAGACCGTCCCGTTCTGTCAGGGTGCAGAAGTGGCCTTCAAACAAAGCATCTCTGTATTTTTCACTTGGAATCAAATAAGGCATCTAAAAATGATTTAAAGAAAGAAAAGAAACAAAAATAAAAGAGAAGAAATTACCAAAGATCAGAAAGGAATAAAGGAAGGAGGGCAGCATGAAGGGGTATTCAGAATACAGCATTCAGTCACTAGCAGACTGATCTTCAAAGGATTTCAACCAAGTCATTAAAATAGGAGGTTAGTTTTTAATGAGAAGGTATACAAGATGCCTAGTATAATTAGACAGTGGGCTCTGAGGATTTACAGGACTTATGAATTTTTGAAAGAGACGAAATAGCTGAGCAAACTGAGTTTAGCAAGTACAATCCCTAATATTTTGCAAGTTGCACATCTATATGTTGTTTTAATATTATTGTGCTTCAACCCTAGCTGGCAACCAAGCCCCATATAGCCACTTGATCACTCTCTCGCCAGTGGGATGGAGGAGAGAGCGGGAAGAATAAAAGTGAGAAAACTCATGGCTTGAGATAAAGATGGCTTAAGAGGTAAAGCAAAAGTGTGCACACAAGCAAAGCAAGACAAGGAATTCATTCACCGCTTCCCATGGGCAGGCAGGTGTTCAGCCAGGAGAGCAGGGCTCCATCGCATGTGGCTGGGACTTGGGAAGACAAACCATCACTCTGAACAATCCCCTCCCTCTTCCTCCTGCTTCCCTCAGCTTTATATGCTGAGTATGATGCCATAAAGTCTGGAATATCCCTTAGGTCAGCTGGGGTCAGCTATCCCGTCTGTGTCCCCTCCCAGCTTCTTGTGTACTCCCAGCCTTCTGCTAGTGGTATGGGGTGAGGGGCAGAAAAGATCTTGACTCTGTTTAAGCCCAGCTCAGCAATAGCTAAAAGATCTATGACTTATCCACACTATTTTCAGCACAAATTCAAAACGTAGCCCCATACAACTTACTAGGAAATAACTGTGCCCCAGCCAAAACCAGCACAAATATGTATGTTTTGAACCTTGTGAGGCACGAGGTTGTAAAACAACAGTTCCTTCCTCACTAGCAATTTCATTGGAAAATCCTACCGTGGATTGTACTGGATCCTTTCATCTTCTCTCCCCACCATTCTCACACAGTGAAAGCTATCCTTTTTGTTTACTAGACGATCCATCATGTACAAAAGAGTTTAGTAGGGTCAGTAAGTGAAAGCAAGGCCATGCTTTCATGAAGGATTTTTTTTTCCCTTTGTTTACTTCTATGCAGTTAAAAGGCCCAAGTTTTACACAAATGTATCATTTACTTGAAATACTGATAAGTTCTCCTAGTGATCAACACCTCTAAATTCTAGAAAGTAACAAATATTTAAGGTGGAGTAAAAAAAAAAGCAAGGGCTGTTATAGAGAGAGAAAATCTTTAAATTATATCTTGCTCACACACATATATGAAGCCTATAGAAACATTGTTTAGAGTTATATTTCTCTCTAGCTTAATCTAGTAAATCTAGTAGAGATGTTTTTTTTTTTTTCTTTCCATTTCGTGGACCCTTTTCCTTTACTTTGCTTTTGTTTTCCTTGCCTAGATGTGATGGCCTCCTTCTTGAGCTCCCTGCCTTGCTTTTTTCTATATGAGAAGGCTTTTTGCATGTAAGCACTTACCAACCTTTCTTATTTTTAGGAAATAAAAGAGCTGAATGCACGTTTTAATACATTTTTAATGGCTGCTGCTGACAGACAAGACACTTTGTTGGTATTGTCTTACATTACTATTATGTTAAAAGACTTTTATTTTTATCAATATCTATTGTGCCGTCTGGTTAAAATGACAAAGACTCCCACGCTGAGCAAATTGAACAAGCTTTTCACTTCATTGAAGAAAAGGACCAGTTCTGGCTGCAATGGCTTTTTTTTTTTTGGAGAGGGGGAGTCATTGTTCACATTCTATTGACTCTATAGTTCCTGTTAAATAATGTTCATGTATTATTAAGAGAATATTCATCTTTAGTGTACAAATAACTTTCTTTAAAACACTGTTCCACTTAAAGTATTTCCTCGTGAGACTTGGTCTTCTGCTGCCACCTATAGCCAATATAAGGCATTGTTGCATGGAGTGCGTTTTACATAATGCAAATGACAGGGACGTGTTACACAGTTTCAGAGACATTCCCCCAGTTTTATGTATCAGCATAATTTCCTTTTTAAAATATCTTGGAGAAAGTAACATAAACATACTGTAAGAGAAATCACAGGACTGGACAAAACCATTCTCGTTGACTTATAGTCAAAAACTTTTCTCTCTAGGATGAACATATTTCAGTCCGTTTATTGTCTCTCCAAACGTGAAAAGAGTTCCTTCTTTTAACTACATACATCAGTTCTTTTCTGTATTTGAACATTGTTTGCTGTGCCTCTTGTGTTCAAGACTGCCCTTAGTGATAAGGTTTTCTTGCATCTCACTCTAAGCTGGTGAAATACCCTTTTGTATGACCTTCATGCTCATTGTCCTTTTGCTGTGTCTGATTGGAAGGAAAATTCAGACTGGTGGTTTTCTTGTCTTGTTTGTAACACACAGCACAGATTAAATTCTGCCAGGCTCCAGGCCTCCTGGAGCTGTAAATCTCACAACAGGCACTGCACAGATGTGTGTCAGAAGGAATACCAACCTTTGCCTCATTCTGCTGAACCTCTGTGGGCACTGTGAAAGAAACCTCTGCTAAGATATTGTACAGCACAATGAAGTGTTAAAAAAAGGTGTAAAAATGAGAAAACCTCAGTATATTTTCCTTTACGCAAACATGGTGATCCACCATCTAGAGAGGCTTGAGATCAAAATGACTCTTCTTCACCTGTTCTATCTCTGGGGTCCCGTCCCAGTGGCAGAAACGAGCTCCTGATACACATTCAGACCATAGTATATTGTAGCAATGTAGCTGCAGTGCTACCTGGGGCCAACTCTTTCCTATGCAGAAGAAAAATAATAGCTTAGACTGCGAACACTGAAAGGCAACAGGTAGTTTTGTGTGTGTCTGTTGTGGGGAAAGGGGAGGATAAGTATCAAAATCTGAATTCTCAAGAGGAAGCCTGCTACATGCTGTTAAGACTGGTAAAGGCTAGCTCTAATTCTCTTATTTGAATTTGACTATGTAAAAGTCAAAAGACTTTCGGAATCCTCCAGTCATTAAAGAGGCATGAGACAGAACCACCAGCTGAGACAGTAAGCAGACATGGTGTTTCTGCATGTAAACTACTTGGGTTGGGAAAGCTGGAGATGGAAGTTCAGGAAAAGTAAAGGAGGACGGAAAAAAAAGAGCAAGAGCAAGTGGCTTAAGGCAACAGGAGGCAGCCTGGAAAGAATAAGGTGAAAATCAGTGCTGGAGGAAAGGTCTGAGAAGCAGGTGAAGATCCCAGATGTCAGACATGGAGAAAGTGACATGGGAATGGTCAGGGGCCTTGTTTGATGTCCCCCAAGCTGGCTAACTGCCAGCAGCAGCACAGTGTGAAGAGGCACAACTTTATGCCTGATTTTCCCAGACAAGCAGGAACCCCAGAGTGGCAAGGGGAAGCTGAACCTAGAGAGTGTAATACAGGGGAAACTAAGCAAGTGTTTGTCATAAATGGAAGTGGAAGCTCTAATTTTGATGGTGCACTAATTTTGATGGTTCTTGAATAAACATCAGTTAGCGTGTCCACTGTGGTTTTTAGTCTCTCTGGTCTCCATCATCATGACAGACCATCTCCTGCCCAGAAGCAAAAGTTACAAATACAAAGAACCCCTGGTAAGGTCCCTACAAACTCAGTAGATCCCAGCTACGGCTTGTTCTGCTCTCTGTTTTCTTTGAAAGAAAATGTATTCACAGACTAAGAAATAAATCCCTTAAGTATAAGCATAATGCGTAAATTGAGCACTGCAAATTAAATCGGTCTAGTTACTGTGATGCTGGATCTGTGATGCTCCTGAGGAATTTAGACCTGAAGAATCTTAGGCTTAGATGTCTGTACAGAAAAACTAAAAACAATTGAGAATTTACAAATATTTTAATAAAATAGAGGAGATTTTTTCCTGATGAAAAAATAATTGGTGGTGACATCTTTTCCTATTAGACTAACATTGTTTTATTCATCAAATAGACCTAAATTTAAAAAATAAACCACACAGCCCCCCCTTCGTCTCATCATCATTTTCTTCCTTACTCACCTCCTCACTTTTGTAGATTTCAAGGCCTGAAAGACCCATGAAATTTCTGATTGACCTTCTGCTTAGCACAATTTTTAACCCTGTTCAGTGCCTTCTCACAATAACACATTTGCATAACTATGTTTATCAGCTACAATGACCTTCCTCTTGCCTTCTACCAGTCATTGTAATTTAACACAAGAGGTACTTCATATACTACAGATTTTAATATGCCTTTTGCTGAAGAAGGGCTCTTTGTAAACACAGCCGGAATGCACGTTTTGTGGTTAAATTTACTCATAGGTGTGCGTTGTGTCTATCACTACTTCAATATATCCATTAGGTGATTTTTATTTCAAATAATATTTTTAAATGCAGAGAAATAAGTTTTATTTCTTTGGTTTTTATTCTTAATAGTAAAATATAAGAAAAAAATAGTTCAAAACCACCAATAGCAGATTTGACATAGCAGACCCTTACAGGTCTAGTACTCTTGTTTTCTGCTTTATCTTACACTCAAAACCAGGAAATAGTCTGCCAACTCAGAGTAGAAACAAATTGCACTAAAGAGTTAATAAGGCAATTATTTTCCAGATTATTTCTACATATTAAAATGTAAACTGTGAAATAAAACATTGCCACATTTCATAAATCTATGTTTCAGGTTCTTTTTTTCACTCTCAAAAAATTACACCAGTTGCTATTTATTTTCTGTAATTTTTATTAACTGCTGATAGAAATTACAAGGGCTAATTGCTGTATACTTTCATAAACACATATAGTACATATTTTGATGTTGCCATTTTGAAGTCAAATGAACTGTTAAATGAGAATGAATAACGTGTACAAGAAGAGTCTGAACTTTTCATTTTGATGGAAAAAGCAAAACCAATGTTATTTTCACATGAAATAATTATTTTGCAAACATGTAGTAATTAATGTCCAGACTCTGGTTCTCTTTTCGGATTATTAATATGAATTTTTACAGACTCTTCAAGAAATACTGCAAAGTTCAAGTATTTAAATCTAATAAATCATATAAATCTAATAAATTTAATAAATTTTATTTGTTCCTGTGTGAATAGTGTAAATATGTATTAAAGGTTTTGTTCCTTACCAGCCAAAATGCTCATTCCTTACTCACCACCAATTGTCTCCTCTCCCTGAGAACTGGTATTTTTATTCGTTTTAATGAAGGAGATAACAGTATTTCATTGGCATGGATTGATACCATGAAAAAAGTCTGAGAAATCAATCCTGGACTGAGGACTGAAGGATTTGGCCCAATCTCTATAAAATATGAGAATATAATTCTTTTTCAAGGAAGAATAATTATCATAATCTATTTTCTGTTGATGGACTCTGTGATGACTGCATCACATAGCACTCTGGGTAGCAGTAAATGACTATTGTACTTGAGAAGTCAGATTTATTTTGCACAGGTAAGACATTATTTTAATTCTTGGTCTTCAAGGACTCTTCGTTCAGAATCTTAAATGTTGCATCAAACAATGTAGCATCTGTTAAAATCATAATCATTTGCACCAAAATTCATATAAAAAAATATACTGTACTTTACTTCCTTTGTATTTATTGCTCCCCCAGAATAGGTGTCTTAACAATTTGGGAGATATATAGCAGGTTTATATGGTGGAGAAAAAGTGTTTCACTATATTTTTGTTTTTAGCTAACATCAGAAGTGCAGCAATGTTAATTTAGAAAAATAAATAGGCTTTAACTGTTTTTATGGGCAATGCAAAGACAAAGTAATAAAGCAAGCATGTGGGCTTTATTAATCTATCATGAATAGTGTTATTAGCATGAAATATATTATGCAGACTTCAGTCGATTTGCAGTGTGATTTGTAAGAAATTAAACCACGGCTTGTTAGTGGGAAGGTGAAGAGGAATCTTAAATTCTACTAGACCTTGCTGTTGAATCTTAACTGTGGGTAAAAGACTCAGGAAACCAAGAAGAGATGAAAGGAAGGATCAAAGAGTGTCAAAGATACCTACTGCTGCATGGCAATTGTCATTTTGGCATCCAGTAACCATTGTCTTTTTAAAACCACACTAAAGGCATGAAAATACAAATATTAGCTTAATAGTAACAGACTAATCTCTTTGGAGTTCTGAGTCTCCTTTTCATTGTCTTTTATGTCTTTGTTCACTGGATCATTCTGTGCATATTTATTTTTAACCCTGAGACGTGCTAATAAATGACAAGGTAGGAAAGCAAAACCTGCTCTTTTTTTTTAAATGCTATTTTCTCTTTTTCATATATTTGTCCTTCTCATTTTCTCTAAGGGTCATGAAAGTGCTGTAAGTTTCTGTTTCTTTATGGAGAAGCAGCATAGTCTGGAAATATACTAATTTTTAGACTGGATTCTCCCTGCAGTCAGGAAATCCTGTCTCGAATGGAGGGAGAGAGGTGAGGGGAAATTTAATCTTACAGAAAATCTTCAGGATTTGCGCAGTCCCTTGACTTGACTAACACAGCAATTTGTCTCAATGCATTTCTGTTTGAGAAACACCCAATGATATCTAGGGTGGAAAACTTCTAAACATTAGGGGGGACTTGTATGTACTTCAAAGTTAGTTCAAATTAAAACAAAATGTTTAAAAATATTTAGTAGCCAAGTAAATCAGTACAGAAGCCATACCGTCTCTCTGGGATTTTAATTTTTTTTTTCCTTAGAGGGAAAAATAAATTATTTATTGAAATGACTTTGTGAAAGAATGCTGTCCTTTTACCTGTAAGTTTGGTAGGTAATAAGTCTTTCACACCTCCCAAAGAAGAATCAAAAACCTTTTTTAACAAAGATCCTGAAGTTCATTGAAATATTATCAACAAGTGAGAGAAAAACAAGAATAAAGTGTGGGTTTATGGCCTGAACCTCAGTGCTTTATGTGCACAATCAAGGACACGAAATACAAAACACTGTGAAGGGCCCGTTGTCCTACTTGAGTGTTACACAAATGGAATTAGGTCACTCATTTTAGAGCAGATCTAAGCATGGTACAATGAGGTTGTACATGAACCTATGAAGTGATGATCTTATTTTCTACTTATTCCATATTCTGATTTTGATTTTCAAAACAGATGTAAATAATTTTTAAAACACTTAGGAAAAGCTTGAGTACATCAAAATCACAAAAATAAAATGTGATACAATTAAATGGTACACGTGTCATATTAAAACAATTGGAATGCATCCCAAGAGGACAAAAAAAATCACAAAAGATTAGGGACATATTTCAAAATACATCACTGAAGCAATCAACAATCATTAAAATGAACAACATATCACCATAGGGAGTCCTAAATTAAAAATCCTTCATACTTCAGAAGTCAGTATAGTTAGTGTTGCCAATGGTACACTTGGGATTATTTTAATATACTATAGGATCTAGCTGTTTGGTTGATATGCATAGTTACCCCTTTGATCAGTTATCATTTGTAATTTCCGTTTGATTTTTTTATTGTTATTTTGTAGATAACATTTCCAGTGATTTATCATCAGTCCTCTGTTTTAATGGAGGGGTTATTATTTATTACAGGAAATAGTTTTACCTCTTAAAAAGAGAGAGGATTATTTTGGTTTGTTTTTTTTTTTTTAGGAAGAAGAAGAGGCAGTTTGCCATATTTCATATTGTCCAACTTCTGTGTAATGGTGAGGACATTTACCTAAAGATGCTTGCTGGCGGCTACACTTCAACTTCTGTGCAGAAGAAAACAAATTTGATCCAGCATTTTTCTCTAGGATCTTTGAGTACCAATATAAAGAAATATCAGTGTCATTCAGTCCTGGCTTCACCTATTTCAAACAAAAAATCATTTGTGGATTGAGGACTTAATCTGTGTCTCTTTTGCAGACACTGTTTCCATGACTTTCTTTTTTTCGCTTGAACAGAAGTTGAGGAAAAAAGAGAGAAGCAATTTCCATTTTGTTCCCATCCGATATAATCTGTATGAAAATTCAAGACTGAAATTACGTAGATATTCAGAAAAACAAATATCTACAGTGTCAATAATAATGCATTTTTAAAAATGGTGCAGATACAGACTTTATAATAAAGAGACCATAGCAAGAGAAAGATACTTTTATAAAAATATGGTGAATGAAACTTGAGAAATATTCTCAAATTCTGTTTCATTGCAGTTATAAATAGTGATGAAGGTGCTTTTTGAAAGGAATAAATGACATTAAAAATTATGCGATTGAAGGCAAATAGTTGATATTTATTGTAAGAGCTAAGATTTAGACAATCCAACCTATAGTTATTCAAGTCATCAGTGATATGTTAGTGTTGGGCCAGAAGGTTCTAGCACTCCATTTGCTCTTATTGTGCCATCAAATTTTACAAAAGCAGTGCTAGAGCTGGAAGTAATTTCTGCTTGTGTTTCTGTTTTGATATTGTGAAGTGCATTCCATGAATGCAGGACACATGGAGAACAGGACTGCTGTGTACTAAAATAAGCACTTAGTGTTAGCCTCTTCTGGAAAGAGCAACAATGATCTCTAGTGGCAACAAGTTTTATTTCAAGTTTAGTGATAATAAAAAGAAGGTGTTTGCATCCTCATTTAATTTAGGTTGAGTGTGTTGATTGTGAAAAAGTTTTCTTTTTTAAAAAAAAGCATTCAAGTAGCAGAAGTTAATGAAACTTAATTCCACTTACTCAGTATTTGTCTCCTCTCAATATGTATTCAAGCTTTCAATACTA
The DNA here is from genome assembly GCA_013398855.1 of Mohoua ochrocephala. NCBI lineage: Eukaryota > Metazoa > Chordata > Aves > Passeriformes > Acanthizidae > Mohoua > Mohoua ochrocephala. Next base: position 55,049 of record VZTA01018765.1, on the reverse strand, counting down.
GCAGGTCCTTTGAAAATAATCCAGTTTTACACATGCAATTGTCTGCTATATTTTTTTTCATGAACTCTTTCAGACATATTATTTTCATAACTACTTTCAGCCAAGGCCTAAAAAGCTCTGAGCTATTGTTGATACAAAAGAAAACAAAAAAAAAATTATAAATTCACTCTTTCCTGTACACAGAGTAGCTTTATACTGTCTTTATAGATTTGTAATTTATTTTCCATCAAAAATATTAGGTTTTGGCCACACAAACCAGCAACATTGTGTTATCTAGGAACACGTTATTAACAGTATGATTAGAAATTCTTGTAAAATTTTTGTATTTAAAGTCGAATCAGGATTATAAGGCATTAGGTTTTCCATTAGTTTTGAAAGAAGAAAAAGAAAGGAAAAAAATTAAAAATCAAAAACCCTATTCTTTCCATATGTTGTCCTCATTCTGTTTTAAAAATATAAGGCCAATAGTGTTTTTTGAATCTCATAGTTGCTTACATTCTGAAAATGTGTTTTCATGTCTCATTCTTTGTATCCTTTCAGAGATAGCAAAGAAATGCAAGACAAAGCAAGGCAAAGCAAGGCTGCATTCATACAGAGGTGTAAGGAAGAATCTCAATTATTTATCTTAACGAAAATTATTTACGTAGACTCTGTGGCCATTAGATCTCTGGTCAAAAGTTCTGTGAAGCCACATAAAGCTGTGTCCCTTTGGTATCCAGAAAACTATCTTTACTATTTTTCTAGGGTCACCTTAATTATTTTGGAGGACTATATATGTTAGATGTATAATGCAGGACCCAACAGAAAATGTACTGACAACCATTCAAATTGGCACAGAATCGTAAAATGGTTTGGACTGGAAAAGACCTTTAAAGTGGAGTGGAGTGGAGTAGAGGGGCAGAATCCCCTCCCTCACCCTGCTGCCCATGCTGCTTTGGATGCAGCCCAGGACCCATTTGTCTTTCTGGGCTGTGAGTGCAAATTTCTGGGTCATGTCCAGCCTCTCATCCAGCAGCACCCCCAAGTCCTTCTGGGCAGGGCTGCTCTCTCTCTGTTCACCCCCCAGCCTGTGTTGATACCAGGGGTTGCCCCGATTCAGGTGCAGCACCTTGCACTTGGTCTTGTTAAACCTCATGAGATTCCCATGGGCCCACATCTCGAGCTTCTCCAAGTCCCTCTGGATGGCATCCTATTCTTCAGGTGTGTCAACCACACTGCTCATCTGCAAATTTCTGAGCTATTGATCCCTTCTGTCTGGATGTAACAGTCCAACCTATTCCTTATTCACCTATCAGTCCATTTATTGAATCCATCTCTCTCCAACAAAAGAGAAGGATGATGTGAAGGACCATGTCAAAGGCTTTACAGAAGTCCAGATTAAGGACATCTGTAGCCCTTCCCTTGTCCACTGATGTAGTCGCTCCATCATAGATGGCCACTGGGTTGGTCAGGGCAGACTTGCAGGACTTGCCCTTTGTGAAGCCATGCTGGCTGTCACAAATCACTTACCTGCTCTCCACGTGCCTTAGCAGAGCTTCTAGAAGGATCTGTTTCATGATCTTCCTAGAGAAGTGAGACTGACAGGTCAGTAGTTCCAGCGTCCTCCTTTCCACCCTTTTGAAAGATGCGTCAAGAAAAGTAAGATATTCTCTTTTATACCAGTACAATTATGTAGTGCAGGTATTTATGCTAGATGTGTAATGGAAACCTTGACTTCTGTCAGGAGCAGAGCATTCAGCTTTCTTATTCTACTTTAGTTTTCCTCTTTCCACACGTTTTTTTACTTGGCTCCACTTTTTCCCTTGTTTGGTTTTTTGCTTGGTTTCGTGTTTGTTTTTTGGGGGGTTTTTTGTTGGTTGAATTGGATCGAGTTGGGTTTTTTGCATGATACATAGATTATTACTATGTTTCAAGGGACTTTTAGTACCAAACAGATGATGTTGATTAATTGTTTATCTGTGTTTAAGAGCAAGGAACTCAGGGATCTAAAAGACATGTGCTGTGAAACATATTCTTGTAACATATCAAATGAAATCCCTGATCCTAAAACACGTGGTAGGAATATGTACAGTGACAGACAGAGCAGCAAGTTTCAAAATGGATCCCAAAGCAGCTGGTAATCTGAACAGTGCTTCCTAATGACATAGTCCTGCTTGGAGTTAGTCAGTGGAGAAACATCGAGAGTCAAAAAATCTTCACTTACGTTTTCAAGCTGAGATGTTTTTCCTGTTTTGTGATGAGATGCTCTCCTTTAAAAACCTATAACCTTTCTCCAGTAGCAGACAACCCTGTTTAGTTTATGCCTCCTCGTTATATAGTAGAGAAATAGCCTTGACAAGGCATTGAAGGAAAGACTTTTCAGGCTGCAGTGCTGTAACCTGTCTAAGTAGTATTAATACTCTATTTCCTTTTTCCTTGTAAGATTTTCAAAGTGCAAGCTATGCTAGAGAGAGTTTTACCTCTTAACTTTTAGAGATCCTAGTAGTTTGTCATCTTCTGAGAAAGAAAGAAAGAAAGAAAGAAAGAAAGAAAGAGTATAAGATAGAACACTCTGCTAATTTAGCCTCAACAGCTTGTGACACACACTAACAATGATGCTGTTTTGCTCTAAAAGTTAAAAAAAAAAAAAAAAAAGAAGTTTTTGTCTTGGTTATATTTTCTCTCACTGGCACTATTAGTAAGAGAAATTTGCAGCATGAAAGTTCTACTGGCTGCCTGATGATTTAATTTTTATTTGTATTTATGTGAATTTGCCACAAATTCTAGTAACTCAGTACATAAACTTGTACGCAGACATTGATGTTTTCCCAGCTTTCACGCTGCATGGCCACACAACTTTTGCTACTTTGAAAAAGATGAGGAAGCTACAGCCAGTAAAGAAGCTGTTTTCTTGCTTAGAAGATGTAGTCAAAACTAGCTCATTACGGCAGGGGTTCCAGGATTTCACTATCTCCATATATGTTTGTGGATAAATTCAAGGTGTTAATATTGAATTGCTCCTTGGTATACTGCATACTTAGGGCTTAGCTCCTTGGAAGCCTCTTTCTTTTCCTTTGTATGAACACAACAATAGAGATCACTTGATGTAATATGATTCTAGGTCCCTGGATATGCACATTTTGGATGTAAAGTAGACTGTTTCCAATTAAAATTGCTTGACCACACATATATTTTCCTGATGACCCTTCCAGCTAGCCATTTTCATTCAGTGTTTAGCCTGAAGCAGACTCTGATCTTTATCTATACAACATTTTATACTAAGAGAGTAATTTGTAAAACTTTTGTCAGCATGTTTCTTTTTTTTAAAATAGTCTGTGCACACACAGGTTACACAAAAGGGCATCCAGAGCTGGGCAAAACAACAGAAAAGGCGAAAAGTACTTCCATTCACTTGAATTACCTGAAGCTTCTTTTCCTTGTTGTAATCCTTCCCTTTCACTCTAATCACCTCTTGCCATTGAAGAGGCAGGTGAATTCTTCTCTCACAGTAAAGACTTTCTCCTTTTCCTTCCCAGTGTTTGTCTCCACTCCAGCATCATCGTTTCAGACCCAGTAAACTCCTTTCAGCCTTCCTCCTCCACCACCTGGTCTGTCACCACTTCCTACATCACTGCAGAGCCTGGAGCTGGCTCTGCCAAGAGCCTTTTGACTACCACAATTTTACATAAACTTTGTCATTCTTTCTAGGGCAATTGCTGATCGTAGCTGTTTGTGCAGGCATTAGGCACATGTGTGCATGCATTTAATTGTACATGTTAGTCTAGTATTGCTTAGATCTTAAAATAAAAATATTTGAACATGGGCAGCATACTACCATCTGGGATAACAAGATGGAACATGTGACAGCCGTTTCCCACTGAAAGATAGTCTAAAAGCCTAAAGGGTTGTTAATACTTCAATTAATTTTTTTTCCTAATATAAACAAAAAGGCAGGCACCAAAAGTCAAAATTTAACAGATGCTAATCCCTTTACCCTGCAGAATTCTAGAGCTACAAATCCCAATTTACTACATCCAAAAAAGGCCTTCAGGTGCTGGGGAGCAAGCTCAGAGGAGGAATGATGTGTCTCAGTGTGCTTTCTAAGTTATTTATTTATTTGAACCAAAAATGGGGAATTTGATGTTCCCGATTACATATAGACTGATAAAAGTTACTTGTAATAATCCAGCTAGAGCTCAAGCCTGGGACAATACCAGGGCATCAGTCACCCTCAAGAAATTTCTTGACTCATTCAGTAACTGTGCATGGCAAAATGCTTTAGCTTCCCAGTTAATTTGTACAATGCTGAACCCCTCTAATTAAATAAATAATAAACAATTGTCCATGCCATGTAGACATGAATTCTCTCTTTCACTCCATTTTCAGGTCAAGTAACTAGTTGCTCGTGGAAGAAAAATTGGGTGGAGATTTAATAATAGTTCACTGCAAAGGTTGCTCTCTAAGGACAGTATGAAAAATACTGCTTCATATTTGGTTATCTTCACTATAAGTTTTTCAACATTAGCTAAAAGGAGTTATGTCTTTAAATCCTCTCTGTCATCCCAAGATATGTAAAATATATAGTTTGAAACGCTTTGGGGGTAGGGTATGATGCCAGCTTCACAGCTTCTTCAGACACTCCAGGTGGTTCTTCGGGGCTTCACAGATACTTTCATCTTAAAAAAAAATCAAGATACAGTGAAAATAATAATAATAATTATGTTTTAGGTCTACAAGTATGCCACAAGATGCCTCCCTGTTCAAGTGATCTGAAACTCTAGAGCCTCACTCAGTCATTCTCCATCATATTCATTTGTTAAGGCATGGATAAACACTGCTACCAAAAGTATTTGCTAATGTAAGCCTGACAAGAACCTGGTCTCTGGTACCTTGCTGAGAAACACAAAATCTTAGGTTCTTCTTATACATTTTGAAGGCACAACTAAGAAAATGAAGCATCACCAGTGATTTCGTCTACTTAGGGATTAAGGTCGGAGTCTGAAAAGTCCTAATTCTTTCTGTTGACTGTGTAAGGACACAATTGGAATCTGAAGACTCAGTAAGATTTCCATCTTTGTTCACATTTCGTGGTAAGAGTTAGCCATTAGGAACAGGATTCACATAAATCAGCAGGCTGAGCAAGGTATTGCATAAGAGTAGGGTAAGAGCTATTATTTAATGTCAGCCATGAGCTCTCGATGGAAAAGGCACTTAACTGTGTCAATCATTTCTCACAAAATGCACCTGCAAGATCCAAATTAAAGTCTTCTGTCTTTTGGGGAAGGGATTTAAAGACATATCTCCTAAGCTGCTCCATTATTGCACTCTATTTTAAAGTACTGTTCTCATAATCTTACTCAAAGCCATTCCCCTCTATAAATCACAGTAATTGGGTCAAAGAGACAGAAGAATGGTTCAACATGGGTTTGTGCTTCAATGCATACTTGATTATTTTACAAAATAACAGAGACCTCAACAGGCCCAAGTGTACAGAACACACTTTGCATCACAGGCATGTTGTGATTTTGCCAGTCTGTGTAGATAAACACATGGAGACAAACACAAATATATTTTAACAGTAAAAATATAAGAACCGAGCAGTAAATACCAACTTGATAATTCACATGTAGTCAGCAGAAAGATAGACAACTAGTGATTAAGGCATACACAGAATTAAGCAACACTGAGAGAAGGGGTTGTGAGCTCTGTCTGTTGCCTTGTATTAAACTCTTAAGGAATTTAGCACCTAGGTACAAATGCTAAAATTACTCAGGACTCAAAGTGTGCAAGCACTGTATCTCACCGTAGTTTTATGAAATCCAATAAAGTTTGCGATATCCAAGCAATCTTAGAAGAAGAAAATTTATACATTAGATGCAATAAAATCTGATCACCACACATTGACAACTATCCTACAATTATGATTTTTTACTTTCTCTTGTTATTTCAGTTTATTTTGATTTTTATGTGATGGGACAACCACTCTTCACGTTCTGAAATATTCTGAAAAACAGAGATGTTACGGCAATATGGCCTTGTGGAAAACTTTTTCAACCAAATAAAAAAACAAGTACTCTTGCAACAGAAATATTGTAGAAAGCAACAATTTAGAATGACAGTTATTTCATATACCTATTTGACTAGGCAATAAAGAACAGTCTTGTTAATTTTGGCATTTTACTAAAATGGATAGATAATCAGTATATCCTAACATAAGGAGTAAGCGTTTTAAATGGGTTTTAGTAAATAAAACTTAACACAACTTTAAATATCCCTATCAAAACACCTGTTGTTACTTTTTTGTTGATTCTTTCCTCCAGATCTCAAAAATACACAATCATATTTGAAAAAGTGAAAAATTTACAATACTCTAGTACCTCCTCTGCCTTTGTGAAAGGCCTCTTTAAAAATAAGAGATATGTAAGTGAAGGAGGATGCAATTTTAGGAATTACTATTCTCAAAAGCCATTAGACGTGTTTTGTGTGGTATATATGGTAGCAGGTGAAAAACAGAAGAAAAAGCTTCAGAAAGAGATGCTATATCTAGGTAGGAAAGAAATATAACAGAAATAAATATTCCCTTAAATAAAAGGAAAACATGCCCAAGCTGGATTTCTAATCTATGGATGCTGCTTAAAGTTGGACGTATTGATCGGACATGTAGATTGGCTCTGCTACCAAAATGAAATTTCTTAGGCGGCAACAGAAGTGATGTGCTTTAAATGATAAAATTGTCTCTCATCTGCTCATAGGTATTTCCTTTTTTCATGCTTCAGGAATGTAATTCTAATATGGTTTATATATATATACACACACTATCTTCTAAAACTTATCTTAAATTGTCCAATTTTCCAAACTGCTGATTATACAAAATTTTACTGAAGAATTTGGCTGTATCATCTGCCCTGCCTTATATCTGTCTTCTGAAAGAAGATATCTAAAAGATGAAATTAGGTTGATTGTTCATGTCGAGCTGATATCTATACAGGAAAACATCAATTCAGCATTTACAGCATAGACAGTGGAAGGTCCTCCACACAATGATAATACATAAATATAATAGCGGGCAAGTGAGTTGATCGTTTATTCACCATGGAATTTGGGTTCTGGACTTATCTACTGAAAAGCCATACAGTGCTGATAACTACAAGCAATCTCTTCAGTTGCAGTTTAGTCTGGGTTTATGTCTACTCAGAATTGCACAGAGATGTCTGTACCTGAAGTAGCCATCAGCAAAGAAAGGCAAAAACTAATTGCTAGATCCTCAAAAGGGCTACAAAGGTGAGAATTAGTGTAGACAAAAGGAAACAGATTCCTATTAATATCTGTGACCCATTTCATGTTTGTTTTATATCCTGAAACTTGCTAATGATATTTTTGTTGGGAAACTATTTTTATTATTTTAAACTTTGCACTTCCAGTGTAGTGCAAATTACTGTCCCTGTGGAAAGAAAGTTCACTGAAAGGAAAAAACAGAAAAATCTCTAGTGGCATAGGAAATCAAATCCCACTGGCTAGGGAAGCAGGCACAGAATGTTTATGAGTGGGTTTTGACTACACAGGAACTCCTATCTTACACTAGCTCAGAAAGCATGAACTTTCTGTTGAGAGGATAACAAAATGTTAAGGAACTTTATAGAAAGTCACAAGCACTAAGAGCTATAGAGACACAGAAATCAGCATGCTGTCAGGTAAGACTATGACATCATAAGAACTTTTGGAAAATATGGAAGAACATTATTGTGGAACTTCCACTTTTTGGACTGTGAATACTACCATAACACATGAAACCTTATGAGCACAGGCGGAAGAGAAGAGTAGCTCCCTTAAGCAAGCTAATGGAAAATATTTCAATCATCATCATCATCAAATTTTAGAATGGTTTGGGTTGGAAGGACCTTAAAGATTACCTAGTTCAAATTCCTGTGCCATGAGCAGGCACACCTTCAAATATATCAGGTTACTTAAAACTCCATCCAAGTGTGAACGCAATAAACTAAACTCAGTCCTCTAAATACTTTTGTTGTGGTGTGCAGCACAGGAATATGGATACGTAATTCCAATAAAACCATTGTGAAACTGGACATTAACTTAAACACCTGTAATACTGGATTGAAAGTGAAGGATTTATCTATATTAGTGTTATTTTGTCACAGTTTGATTATTAAGAATGAAATCCACACATAAACAGAAATAATTCATATTGTTTAAAAAAAGCTGGAATATTAAGTGTTTCATTACCGCAATCAATAATATGAAATAAACAGATTAAGAATCACAAAGCCAGGCCTACCATCAAAACCATAGGAAATCAAATAAAATCAATCACCTTATAGCCTTGATTTATGCATTCTTGCTGACTCTTTGTTAGATCTTTTGCCTCAATATACATGAATACAAGCGACTAACTGCCAGTAAATCCAGTGGTACTCAAGGATGGAAAAAAGATTTGGTTTAGCCAACATGATTTGCCCATTATGTATTTAGGTTCCTGAAAAACAAAACTGTAGTGGTTTGTATCTGGCTGAGTGCCAGGCCCTACCAAGACACTCTATCTCTGCCCTTCTCAACTGGACAAGAAAAATATGGTGAAAGGCTCATGAGTTATGGACAGAGAATGATCGCTCATCAATTACTACAATGGGCAAAACACACTCATCTTGGGGAAATTAATTTATTAGCCATCAGATCAGAATAAGTTAATGAGAAATAAACCCAAATATTGAAACCACCTTTCCTCTACTCCTCTCCTCTTCCCAGGTTTAAGTTCACTCACTATTTTCACTACTTCATCCCAAATGGTATAGGGGGGATGAGGAATGGGGTTATGCTCTGTTCATCACATTTTTTCTCTGCCAGTCCTTCCTCCTCATTCTCTTCCCCTGATCCAGCATGGGGTCTCCCCCTCAGGAGACTTCTCCACAAACTTCTTCAACGTGAGTTCTTCATGAACTGCTCCATTGTGGGTCCCTTCCACAGACTGGAGACCTTCAGTAACAAAATGCTTCAGTGTGGGTCCCCCGCACAGGATCACAAGTCTTGCCCACACATGTGCTCCAGAGTAGGCTACTGTCTCCATGGGGCCACAGGTCCTGCCAGGCGCTTTCCCAGTGTGGCCTTCCCACAGGGTCACAGCCTTTTTTTCTGGCATCCACCTGCTCCAGCATGGGCTCCTCCATGGCCTGAGAGAGAATGTCTGCTCTCTGCTTCATGGGCTGCTGGGGCACAGCTGCCTCACAATGGTCTGCACCATGGCCTGCAGGGGAATCTCAGCTCCGGCACCTGGAGCACATCCTCCCTCTCCTCTTTCACTGGCCTGGGTGTCTGCAGGATAGTTTTTCTAACATGTTTTCACTCCTCTCTTTGGCTGGAGTTGTGTAGCAGTTTTTTTCCCCTTCTCAAATCTCTTTTCCCGGAGACACTACCACCATCACTGATGAGATTGGCCTTGGCCAGAAGTGGGTCCCTCTTGAAGCTGGCTAGTGTTGACTCTGTTGGACATGGGGGAAACTTCTGGCATCTTCTCACAGAAGCCACTGCTGTAGTGCCCTCACTACCAAAAGCTTGCCCCACAACCCAAACATATTACTCTCTACTACTATTCATAATCCAGCAAAGTAAAATTAAGGGTGACTTCACTCCACATAATAGTTATGTTAGAACCACTCACATTTACTGTCTGATTTTCAGCTCATTGGCCACTACCTGTCACTGTGAAAGATGACCACTTCAACAGTTAGGATTTTAGCACTTTATTTTACCATTTCATTTTACCATTTTATTTGTTTGGTTACATTCAGTAACAGTGGTGCCTTCCTTTTCATGTTTCCACTGTCAGGCAATATACTTGGGCATAGTACCCAAAGTTTCGTTGCTGTAGCCTAGGCAAAATGGAAGTAGCAATTCAGGGGAATTAGACAAAAAAAAGTCACCTAACTCACAAGGAGCAAGAAAATTCTTTGCAGCATAAGAATTCTGTGCTATGTGCAGAGATAAACGATATGGGACAAAAGTACTTGTACCAGTTGAAAACATGCCAAACACTGTTTCAACAAGTCAACAATCTAAATGACTGAGTTCCAGATCCAGAGAACATGGCCCAGCATTGTTTAATTTACTCATATAGATCCATGTGTGCTAAAATGAACTCTAATGAGTTTTACTATATATGCGAATGCTACATTGAACAGAACTGGATAATTAATCTTCAATGCAGGCAAATTCATAGCACAAAAATGTCAAAACAAGTACTAGTTAAATTCTGTCCTTCTGCATCTAAAGGTTCTAGAAATACTGCTGATCAACAGAGATAAATAGCAGATCATCAGCTTCTGAGCAGAAGCAAACAGGTAGATGACTTCTGGAAACATGGCCACAAGCATCCCCTAGTACAATATCAAAAACATGTTGTTTACTGGAAATAAAGGGATACAGTTTGTGTCACTCGTCAATTTTTTCCATAATAGTGCAACAGGCAGAGCATGTCACCTTTCAGGGTGTTGTGCAATTTTAGGCTCTTAAATTTTAAATATTTGACATAAATTATCACAGATTAAGTCCACTTCATTACAGCTACGCAAACAGAGGCATGTATCTGCTATATTATTTATTTTCTAAACCTTTTTTTCAAAGGTTTTTTTTGAAGCCAAGATTAATAGGCTAAAATTATCATGTTCTGGTTTTAGCACCAAAGTTGCCTTGCTCAAGGCAGTGACTCTGCAGTTCACAGTGAGAATGTTTGTTACTTACTCTAAAAAACATATAAAGCTACTGAATACATTTTTCTCACAGACCAGTAATGTCTGAACAAAAAAACTACTGTTTCTGAGTCTGGGCAGCTGATAAAAGAATATGTAGATACATGTGCTGGAGTCTAAATGAAAGAAGGAAGGGAATGACCAGGAGAATTGGGCCTTAGATTATCCACATTGCTGTCTTAGTCACTAGCTGCATAATACCACTTACTCCAGCTCCTTCCAAAACAATGCTCACACACAATTCCAGGACAATGCTCCCACAAGACAATATAGCCTATGTAAGGTCACCAAGATTCATTTTTTGGTTGCTAGGAAATGTGAAAGTACAGTTTTATCACAACTGTCCATTAAAACACAGTCATGCAGTAATGCACACGTCTATTTGAGTGGAATAAACATTGATCTGAGACTAAGAAAGATGTGTTCCCACATATGAAATATTTTAGCTCTGAAATTCACTTCCACTGATAATCTTTTATTGTCCACATTGCTTCAATAGTAGTTTTACTCTAGCTTCTCTTCTGGAGTGAGAAACTTCTGCCCAGTGCAGCTCCAGAAACTGACCTATGGCAATCTGTGACTGTATCTGTTGGATTTCCTTTCTTTTGTAGTCTTCTGATACTCTTACAACAGCTTAGTATCTTCAGAGGAATCCATATGACCTCATGCACCATACACCTTCAGCGCCTTTCCATAAAAATGCCATTTTATGGCTTCAGCACTGTCCAGGTGGGACTGACACATGCACAGACAGCTGTATTCAGTACTCAGGCCAGCAGTCACAGGCATTTTATTTGAAGTCACAGCCAAGAATGATAGCCATTTTTTCATGAGATGTGAAAGGGTTGACAAATGTTTCCAAAACACTTTCCCAGGAAGTCAAAAATCTGAATTCAGACCATTACTCTTCATGAGGCTTTCCAAACCAACATCTTTCATCCCCATCTACTGAAATTGTGTCATTAGGACAGTGTGGCAAAAATATAGGATCCATCAAGTCTGTGAGAGTACAAGAAATCCAGAACATGAGTCTGTAATGTGGTAAAATGGAAAATTCTCAGTGGAAGATATTACTTACACCTCTGGACAACTTCCAGAGCTCTACAAACATATTTCAAAACGTGGATTTAACATGAAGTGAATGAATGCATGAAAAACCACACAAACAGAGATTAAACCATAAGATCCTTCAGTTACACAAGCCCATTGTCAGCAAGGCTACAAAAGTAGAGACCTTTTTTTTCTTTGTCCTAATCTTACAGTTCTTACCATAGCTGGCCACACAGTGGCACAGCTTCCACAAGAAAGACAACAGACAAAATTCCAGGCCAGTTCTTTGAACACTACCAGTATGTTGAATGAGAAACTGCTGTTCCTGAAAAAAAAACCACCTTTGTAGACTTTTTTTTAGTTGGCTTTTGTTGGTTTAGTTTGTTTGCCTGGTGACAGTTTTTTGTTTGGTTGATTGGGTGGTTAGGGGTTTTGTTTGTTTGGTTGGGTTTGAATCTGAGAATATTACCTAGGTTTACAGGTTTCAGTTCTCCAGCCACATCTTGGCCTCCAGTTGTGAATTTGGGCACCAATAAATAATGTGGAAGAGACCTGAATAGAAAATAACTGAAGAAAGATGGTCACTGATAAAGAGATTGTGCTAATCAGGTATGAGATTATAAACATCATAGAAACACTTGATTTGCCAGTATCTTACTCTTAAGTTTTTCCTACTAGGAAATAAGGGGAAAAAATAAGGAATAGCTGATTAGGGAATTTTACTGAGTCTCTGAAGTTGAAAGTCTTGTAAAAGAGATAGTTTTAAAGCATAAAAATTGCTGTACTGGATGTAACTTGAAGTCCACTTTTCACAGATTCCTGCTATGTACCATGACTGGGAGACACACATTTGCTTTAGAGGACAGAAAGAAATACTGATTAAAACAGTTTTCAGGAAAAATGTACCTTCAAAGTAATTTTTACTGCCCAGTTAAGATCACTGTGAATTCTGAGGACATAGTTTAGAAAACGGAGTTAGGAAAAAAAAAACCAAACCCAAAACATTGTGGAAGCTGGTTTTGCTGTGGGAACTCGGCTGCAGTTTTGCTTTATTCCTTCATGCAACAGCCGATTCTTTATCTACCCACAAGATGGCACCAGAAGACTGAATAAAATTTAGTCCTCTGCACGGCCTCACACTCCTTGACTTTCCTTATCTGCATCTTTGCCTCCAAAGTGGCAGAAACATACTACGTATGGCACAGACCCAGAAAATTGCACCTGCCAAACACTTTAAAATTAGACACAGTTTTAATAAAGAGTAAATACAGCACTCATCTCAGACTGATTCAAATAGGCATTTAGTCACATGTTAGATCAATACTTAAAAACATATATTTTGAAAAAAATACCTCAGTCATGGTTTAAAAGATAAAGATTAATTCCCAGGTAAGACTATTCCTTCAGTAACATGATTTGGGTTTACTATTTGATATTCTTTTAAAGGTAGAGTAGCATATATTTTATTAAATAGTCCTAGTTTCATAATATTGAAACATTTTTCAAAGTTAATAGAAATTAACATAATATTGAATGGGTTTCTGTCTAAAGGGGGAAATTTTTTTTAGTGAAGCAACTTCTAGGGAACATAGAGCTGATGAAACTTTGTTTATTTTCTAATTTTTTATTAATTAAATCTTAAGGAAAGTTTGAGTTTCTGTAGTAATACAAATTCTATAATGAATGTTCATATTACCCTCTTTTGGGAATATTCCACACAGATATATGTTATTTGCAAATTGCAATAAGGCCTTTAGGAGTTATTTATTCATTAGTTCCTGTAACAAGAAATTTAGAAAAGTATTTGAAATTTTTCAAGATGATTGAACTGTAAAGCTTGTACAAAAATTGAGCTTTTACAAAAGAAAATCCCTATACCTTTGTAAAAGCAAGATCTATAATTAAGTTACAAAAATAATCTGATTTACTTCAGAACTCAGGTGTGTGTCCTTTCTTCTTATAAAAGATACAGTTTATGTACATAATGAAAATATGTATGAAAAGTATTCCAAAAAAGAAGACCCTAAGAAGAAGAGAAAACTAGCCAAGGAAATTTTAAACTTTATGTCACAGCACACTGCAAATGCTAATAATATGTAGACTATTTGCCACAACTGCAAAAAAAAAAAAAAAGAAGCATATAATAAATCAGAACTATATTCTAGTAAGGTCTATATGTTGAATAAGTAATTTGTCCTTCTCTTCCCAAAACTCATAAGGAAATATAAAAAAGCAAGTCCTGAATGCTCCTGAGAAACAGTCAGCTGTTGTGCGAAGAGTAAATGCAAATTTTTCTATGACAGCCAAAGGCAACAGACCAGCACGGCCGAGTCAAGGCCTGCTGGCCAAACTTAAGGACAAGAAGCAAATGAACAAGCAGTGGACACAGAGATGAGAATAGAGATGAAGTTCAGTTTTTCAGGGATGGGATCAGGAAAGCCAAGGTACAACTGGAGCTGAATTTGGCAAGGGGTGTAAAAAACATCAGGAAGGCCTTCCACAGGAATGTCAGCCTGAAAAGGAAGATCAAAGAAGGTTAACCCTCCTGATAAACATGGCTGGCAAACTGGTAACAGTGGAGAAGGCTGAGGTGCTCAAAAACTTTTTTGCCTCAGTCTCCACTGGCAACCTCTCTTCCCACACCTGTCAAGCAGATGGGCAGCAGGATGGGGACTAGGGGAGCAAAATCCTTCCCACTGTGAGAGGTTTGCGACCAGTTGAGGAGCCCACGTAAGCCTATGAGACCTCATGAGATTCATCCTGGAATCCTGAGGGAATTGGCTGATGTAGTTGCCAAGTCACTCTCCACAATATTTGAAGTCACTGAGGTGAAGTCCTGATGATTGGAAAAAAGAGAAACACTGCACCCATCTTTAGCTGAATACTGACCTGTCAGCCTCCCCTTACACAGTCCCCCACAGCATCCTTCTCTCTAAACCTCAAAGATATGGATTTGATGGCTTGTCTGTTCAGTGCATGGGGGATTGGTTGGATGGTCCCAGCCAGAGGGTAGTGGTCAATACCTGAATGTCCTAAAGGGCATCAGTGACAAGTGGTGCCCCTCAGTTGTCCGTATTGGAACAAGTACTGCTTAGTATCGTCGTTGGTGACATAGACAGAGGGATCAAGTGCACCCTCAGCAAATTTGCAGATGATACCAGGCTGAGCAGTGTGGTTGACACACCTGAAGAATAGGATGCCATCCAGAGGGACTTGGAGAAGCTTGAGATGTGGGCCCATGGGAATCTCACGAGGTTTAACAAGACCAAGTGCAAGGTGCTGCACCTGAATCGGGGCAACCCCTGGTATCAACACAGGCTGGGGGGGTGAACAGAGAGAGAGCAGCCCTGCCCAGAAGGACTTGGGGGTGCTGATGGATGAGAGGCTGGACACGAGCCATCAACATGCTTGTGCAGCCCAGATGTGTCCTGGGCTGCATCCAAAGCAGCGTGGCCAGCAGGATGAGGGAGGAAATTCTGCCCCCCTGCTCTGCTCTGGTGACACCCCACCTGAAACACTGCATCCAGCTCTGGGGTCCTCAGCACAGGAAAAACATGGACCTGTGGGAGAAAGTCCAGAGGAGGGCCACAGAAAGGATCAGAGGGATAGAACATCTGTTGTATGAGGGTAGGCAGTAAGAACTGAGGTTGTTCAGCTTGGAGAAGGCTCTGGGGACAACTTAGTGAGTCCTTTCAATACTTAAAGGGACTAGTGAGAAACATGGGTGAAGACTTCTTACAAGGGACTGTTGTGACAGGATAAGGAGTAATGGCTTTAAATTGCAAGACAAATTAAAGTAGATATGAGGAAGACATTTTTTACAATGAAAGTGGTGGAACACTGAAACAGGTTTCCCAGAGAGGTAGGAGATGCCCCATTCACAGTCAGATTGGACATCACTCTGAGCATCCAGACCTAGCTGAAGATGTCCCCGTCCATTCCAGGAAGGGTTGCACTAGATGACGTTTAAAGGTCACTTCCAACTCAACATAATTTTTTCTGGTCCTCAGTGACAGCCTCATATGTCATCAACATTAGATGTCTGACTTTTTTTTTTTTTAATCTAAAATTACTAAAAAAGTATTTTAGAATGAAAACAGGTTAGATAGTAATCTGATTTTAACTCTGTGAATTGCAGATGATTTCACTAAACTGAGTGCATGTGTAAATTGCACTCAGAATTCATACTGGTGTAGCAGAAACCAGAACAGAGACTTTAGAGTCAAAGTTTTCTTTTCAATATAATTTGAATGAGATTTTAAAACTAGAACTATTTAAATCCCTTTGTGAAGTCACAGAAATAATCTAACAAAGTTTCCATTCTATATTTTTGACACTCATGCTGTAGTAGGGAAGTCTGGTCTGAACATACTTCTTTTTTTTAGATTGCCACATCATTGTGTTCAACAACAAAGAGAGTTCATACATTTTAAATATTATCACTATGTAGTTTAGCCAGGTATAGTTTGCATGAATACATGCAAAAATCTGCTCAGCTTTTTTTTCTATTTACCACAAAATGTGTGGATTCTCTACACCGATGAGCAGTCAGTGGCACTCTGTATGTAAATAACTGCTCACTGGTATGGTTAAAACGTTCATTTCTCTTTCTGCAAAAGAAGCATTGCTTTTTACATCACTAACTACTCGTAGGAAATCTCAATCTTTCCATAATTTAACTCAGCTGGAAGTTTCCTGATATGTCCCACTGAAAGGGACATGTTTTAGAAAACACTGTCACCTTTGCAGAACATTTTTAAACAATGACAATGAATGTCTGCAGATTGATATCATAAAGTGTGTGTTTCTTAAGAGAATGTATGCTTTTTTACTTCATCAGTTTCTAGGGTCCATATAGGCAAAGCACTGCAAGTGCCACTTGAGTCATTGTCTGTTGATGTTTGAAAGTGGAGGATAATAATAAAAATAATAATAAAATGAAAAGTGCTTTGACTTTCATAAACATTGCACATAACTTCAAACTCATAACCTGTATGACCCTGTATATAAAAACTAGTACTCCACAATGAGAATGCAAACTCAGGCATGCAAAAGTTAGGAAACAACAGAATGAAGGTTTCCCTTTGCCTTGAATGTTTCTGTTCAATAAGTGTATTAGACGTATGTCTTTAACTGCATTCCAATTTCTTCCACTGGACTTCCTTCCCATTTGGCACGCAGGATGGATGGCAATGACAGGCTGTCCCCATTTCCTCTTCGGTTTGAGGTATACCACCAATACATAATTTCTACATTTTGTTCAAGATACATAATGAAACAAAATGGCTTATGTCTTGATGTTCCCATTCATCCCTTCTGCTCTTATTGTGAGAGTGTTTAAATGCTTCATATCTACTAAGAGGCAGAGTTATCCAACACCTCTGCGGTGCGTAAAGAAGAGGTCATCAGCCTGCTTCAATTCTAAGTGTATTCTAACCTCCATTTGGAAATTTGGTTTGAATGCAAAGTCCTGCAGGATGTGACACTCTGCTGTTGCTCATGATGGAAAATTTCCATTTATTCTCTCTTTAAAACCTGAAATAAAGTCACAATCAGATTATTTTTTTATGTGAAAAAACCCTGACATTCCAGTACTGCCTCTCTGAGCACGAGAAATTCACAAAATGTCCTTTTGTTTAAATAACAGGTACCAGATGTCACAGCAAGTAAACTATACCTCAGCTGCCTGTGGGTTAGCAAATTCCCTGTGTTCAACATTGCTTAGATTAATTGGCAGGCCATTTGCTTTTGACGTGCTGCTATTTGCACCGCAGGACAGGGCACAGCCTCAGCTACGTGATTACATCAAAGTCTACTAAAAAAAAGCTTCATCTTTAGCAGCTATAGTAATTTAAAAAAAGCAAAAGACAAAGCCCCCCAAAACCAACATGCATATTTATGGCTTATTCTCCAAACATGTTTCTTCTGCATATAACCCACAAATAAAAGTGCCTTCAACAATTCTATCTTAGGATATTTTAACGGACAAAAATGTTTTCAAAACCTCTGACTGTTCATTTATAAATCAGAACTGGTATTATATAGTTTTGTAGGACTTCTCGCTGTCACTCAGGAGGACAAATTGTATATACAATAAAAATGTGAGCTGGGAATACCCATGGCAATCTGAATCAACTAGTAAAGTTTGATACTCATCTATTTATTTTGAGTCAGGTTGTTCAAGGTCTACAGGACTCAAATAACCCTTTTTCTCTGTCATCAATCATAAAATAAGCAAGTAAAACTGTAATCTCTATATCCTACAAAGCATTAACTTGCTCATGTTTCTAATTCATCCTCATGATTGTTAGGCAACATCACAAAGTAGAATGGCAATATTACTTTATTATTTTACAGAAATATAGGAAAATAAAAATTATATTTATTTTCAGACTTTGGGTTGTGTAATTTGAAATGAAAATAACTTGAAATTTCAAGCACCGAAATACTGAAAAAGCTAGTTTTTCAATGCTAGTTCCCTCCCTTTGAATCAGGGTGAAAAGCAGCCCGAAATTGAAAAATTAAGTGGGGGGGGGGGAAAAGAAAAAGGCAGTAAAACAAGGATCAAATTTTTTCAGGAAGAGGGACTATGATTTTTTTTAAAAAAACTAAGTGAATATTAACTTTTAAATTATTGTTTTAAAACCAACGTGAAACTAATCATTCAGACTCCATCTCTAGCAGTTTTGCTGCAAAGGTAGGTCTAAATGCTGTGTCCATAATGCTTCTTCATGATAAGGATGAGAAAATTCTCATAAAATCTTCTGAAAGGTTTTGCAGTCAGATGTTTGACAGCAACAGCTGTCTCCAGGCTGCACACTGCTGCAGCATGTGTGTTTCAAGCCCAATTGGGAGTTGATTAATACAGACAATTCTGGTCCAGGAACAGCCTCACAAAGGGCCAGATCTACTCCATTCTCATAAAGCCTTCCCTCTGGCTCCTGCTACAGGGTGCGCTGGTTTTGGTACTCAGAAATGTTGCGGTGAGCTGGGAAGGGGAGGTCAAAAAAGGGATCAAGGACTATGGTTTGGTCCAAACCCCTTCTTGGTTTTCTGGAGGAAGCCTGGCCCATCCACTTATGCATATTCATGTACTCTGCAAGCTGTAACCAAAATCCCTCATGCCTGCCCCCTTGCTCCCATTGGTTGGTTTGTAACACCCGCCCCTTGCCCCTCTCTTCCCATTGGTTGGTTTGTAACACCCGCCCTTCTCTCCCTCTCTCCCCATTGGCTGTTCTGTATCACCCCGCCCCCTCGGGTGTCCCTTATAACCCCCGAAACAAACGGAAGTCCGTCCTCTCGGTTCCTGGGTCACCATGTGGGCTCTCTTCTTTCCCTGGGAGTCTACGGAATAAAACCAATGGCGGCCAGCCCGAGGGCCACCTCTCCACCTCTGGGGCGCCTTGTGCCATCATTCGCAGGGAGGTGCAAGGCCCACGGCGGCCATGAGTGGGGACAGCTAGCTAGCAGAGGTGTTAACCTCGCCCGGAATCCTGTGGAGACGGGGTTCTGAGGAACACGCAGCAGCTTGTCCCACTCAGCACCAGAACCTCCAGGCGCTTTTTTAAACACAGAAAGCCACACAGGAGGTTGGGGCTGGTGGTAACGTGCATCTCATGAGCCAGAGAAGCCCTGCCATACACAGAGGCTGTCAGGTGGCTGAGGCTACAGCCTCTTTACCTCTGGGCACTTGGACTCTGGAGCTCTGATGTGTCTACCAGAGCACCTACATCGGCCCTGCCACTGATCAAAAGAAAGAACAGGAACCAGACCTAGGACATTTATAGCCTGACCAAATCTTCCACTTCGATGGCTTTCAGAGATTCCTCTGTGATACAGGTACTACAGTGGCGAGAAGAACACTGCTATATGTCTTCTTCTGTTACCTCTAAGAGTTATAGATACAGCTTATAAGCTTATAGCTTATATCAGTAACCCTTTAGCACTAGCCAAGGGTTGTCCAGGTTGTCAGGGCACGTAAATTCTCCAATATTGTCACATCCCCATAGACACAAATGTGCAGACACACCTAAGTGAGCTGTTTCTTCACAACACTCAAGTGTTAGACAGCAGAAACTGCCCCCCACAGCAAGGCAGGATAGATAATGGTCCAGGTCTGAGTCACTAACTCAGAAGGGCTTCCACTCAGCAGGACTGGATGGATCGTGTGCTACTTTCACAGTTCACTGGGTGTCCTGGTTGCAATATTCTGCACTTTTTCTTTCAGGGTTTTGAAGGCCACATTCAATCCTGAGTGTCTACTATGAACATAAACTGGAAAATCTCCCATGGGTAAAAATAAGAAGAATAAACTTCATGATTTATTACATTATTCCTGCTGTGCTGAGAAGAATGTTCCTAACCTGAGTTCTCTAGACTCAGTAAAATCCCTGTTCCACTTCCACCCCAGACAGAGACATTTCCCAGAACGGAGACAAATGTTTACCACATCCTTTCCTAGAAAAGCTAGCTTGTAACCTTGACATTGACTGTCTCAAGCCCAGGGTTTGGCTAATGTGAACAGAGAATAATACGTTGTCATCCCTCCTACTCCTGATTTTATAGACCTCTATCCTATTTCCCCTAAGTAACATTTTTTAGATTAGATGTTCTTAGCTTATTCAGTCATTTCTGGTACAGAAGCTAGTCTGTAGTTTGTCTTTCTCTGGACTTTTTCCAAGTCTATTGCATACTTTTTTAGAATCAGAGCTGCTTGCATTATTCAAGGTGTGGCAAAGACAGCTACCAGCATTATGGTGGCTTGTGTCTTGTTCTGTCTCCATCTCCTAATTGTCCCCAGCGTTTTATTTGTTTTTCTGAACACTGGTATTATAAAACTGGTATTTTGGGAAATGGTTTTTTACACCCCAAGATATCACTCTTGAGAGGTAATGGTTAGTTCAGAGCCTATAATTTCATATGTGAAATTAAGATTGTTTTTCTCCCATGTACATTGTGTTGTATTATTTACACTGAATTTCATTTGTCACTTTTTTGCCCTTCAGTCTTACAGTCTTCTTTTAATTCCTCACAGTTGGCTTTCAAACTTACTATCTTGAATAATACGGTATTGTCAGCAGCCTTTTTCTTTCCAGTAATTTCCTGCTTTCCAGGTCAATGATGAATATGTTTTACAGTACAGGCCCCTGTTTACCAGCATTGATGACCTGTCTCCAAGGACTGACAATTTGCTCCTGTTTGCGTTTTCTTTCTCCTAACCAGTCATTTATCTACGCAACAAACGCCTTTGCTCATGCCACCTAATTTACTTAAAAGCTTTATGGGAGATACTTTGTCCAAAGGCCTTTTGAAACCTATGTAAACTAAATAAATTCCCCCTCCTCCGCCATAATCACTCAGTTTCAGATAAGTTTCCTGCTGAGAGAAGCTCCCTAATGGGACTCTCCTCTCCCCTTTTTCTTCTGCAAGGTTCAACACTGAAGCCTTACAACAATGACCTTTTCCTGCTTCTTTGTTTTTAGTATATCTTTTGTGTTCTGATCATCAAACGGCCATATAGACTTCTTGATCCTGATGCGTATAAAAAAAGAATATTAGTTTTATTTCCTTTTGCCAGTTTTTTGTTCTTCTTAATTACTCTTTATACTTTCGTATTCTATAATCCCTCCTAGCTTCCTTGGAATGTTAGTGTATGACTTTGGCTTTTTTTAAAATTGTTTCTAGAAACTTCCCTTATATTACTATTCAATTTTTACTTTGTATCTTGTGGTCTAACTTACTTTACAGAGGTATTAAAAATATTGATTCTTTTTTATTAAACAAGTAGCATGTTGCTTTTTTTTCTCTTCACCCTGGAAAACTGACTTTCTGAATTGCTACTGTGTTTAAAGTGGGAATATAAGAGAAACAAAAATGACATTTACTCTCTCAAGTGATCCAGAGATCACTTTTCTTGTGAAAACTTTCTATGCACACAACTGGAAATGGTCTTCCTACCAAGTTTATTCCTAGGGGTTTCTTTTGGCGGGGTGGCAAGGGGATAATTTGACTAGATTGGCTTAAGTGCATGGGTCAAATTTTTCTTGCAAAATTTAAAACAGGCAACAGAGATTTGAATTGATAAGAGAATGAAAGCCTAGACAATAGAAATTAATCATGATTTGCCTTTCTGGGCAAGTAGTTGGGGAGAAACATTGTCCCTTGGGTCATGTGCCAGGAAGTGTATATTAATCTTCTGCCGTGCTGTAGATGTCATGAGTGAAAAACATAAAAAAAGTGTTCTGAACATTTCAGAATCAGGTCTGTGCCTTTAATAATCTTTCATGGAATCATTTTAACTACCACCTGCTTTGGATTACTGTAATTTCCCCAGGCTTAAATTGAAGTAATTTGCAAAAGATTCTGACATCTTTCTTAAAGGTTACAGAGTAAAGAGAAAAAGACCAAAAGGTCAAATTTCACAAAGAACAATTAAGTAGAAAATCATCCGTGATGAAAATAATCAAAAATTAAGGTTTTTTTCCTAGAAAAGACTGCAGTTACAGCCTTTCATATAGCAAGAACACTAATGTTCTCGATCACAAGTATTTATCTGGAATAATATTCTATTTATTTAAATATATACCACTGTAATTTTTGTCCTTTTTGTTCTTTATGACACCATTATTTCATTTTTTGAAGTTAAGTGCCACTCACATTTTTCTTGGAGTATGAGTAGTGTGACAGAAAGGAAGCCATTTATTATTTCATCAGAAGTTATGTATTTCTATTGCCATGCATGTCAGCTGCCGGTGAAACGAGGCCCTTCCATTTGGGACCCTTTTATATTGCCACAACAAATAAAAAAAGAAGGAAGACTGAGTAATAATGAACCACATAACTCAAGAATTACCATTATATTTGTATAGTCCATATAATACACTTACTATCTTTGCACTGTCTTAGTTTTTACATGGTCTTATCCACTATTTTACTTTGCAATGTCTATATAACAGAATAACCTGATAAGCAGTTCAAACTGTGTCAACACTTCCTCCACTCAAAAGGCTTTGACTTGAGTAGGGTTGAGGCTTAAGCTTGACAGGCAGGCTGGATTCTGTATAAGCAGCTCACATAGTGGTGGAAAATGAAGTAAGATAATACAATTTTTCAGGGACTGACAAAAGAGAATGAGTTTGGTCTTCTTTCCCTGTACTCAGAGGGGCATATTAGATGGAATCTCACTCATTGAAGGCAGCTTCTTGGTCCATTCTGACACCTCTGCTCCAGTTAAAATGAGTTCAATTAACTAGAAATTCAGCTTGAAGGCCTTTCCTCACAGGTAAAAGTGTTTGTAATTTGCCTCTGGCCATGTTGTGTGTCAGAGCCTCGGTAAACATCAAAAGTGAGACAGTTCTTGTTTCTTAGTCTCCAAACCTCCAATTTGACTGCAAAGAGTTACCACAGAGCTGTATCTATACTCAGCTACTGCTCAGGCATTTGGTCTGAGATCATGTCAGAAAACTCCAGCCTCTCAAAGCTCTCTAATTAAAAAAGTGTGTTGCCTTACAACAGGATTTTTAAAAATACTGATGTTTCCTCCTGTTGATATATGTATCAATAAAGAGAATAATTTGAACTGTTATGAGTAAAGTAAAATGTAGCTTGAAACTGCCAGAAAATAATTGTTAGCTTTTGTGGTAGATTAGACTTGGCTAACACCCAGACACCCACACAGACGCTCTCTTACTTCTCCTCAACACTATGAGGAAGAAAATAGGCTGAGAAAGCTCAAGGTCAAGATGAAGACAGGGAGTTTATTTACTAATTACTGTCATGGGCAAAAAAAGACTTGAACAGTAATTAAAAATATATACAGCACCACCCTTTCTGAAATTTAAGGGCCATTTAGAAATTGATATTTGGAACAGCCTTTTTAAAAATTTTATTTCTATGTGTATGTGTTTGATATTTACAGACTGGTGCTCAAATGAAAGGATACATCTTAGATAACCAGCTGAACCTCAACATATGTACCCTTTAACCAAATTTAAAAATATCTCAGATTTTATTTTTCACTGCTAATGATTTTTTTCAAATGAATAAGAAATGTTCGGAAGGTTTTCTATAGAACATCCCTAAAAAACGAAGTTTCACCAGTCACTTAGTACAACTTGAAAACAGCAGGTGCATTGCACTGCTCAGACAATAAATAAGTTTTTTTTCCTCACAGGGAAAGACAATGACAAGTGTAATGGGAGGAATTCTAACAGAGATCTATACACAATTCAACAGTTGTAATGATGAATTAATTTTTTATCGCCCACAAACGTTGAATGAGAACATATCTAAATGCGGTAAATTGTAGACTGATAGCTGGTGAAAAGAGAAACTAAAGACAACAGAAAAATCCTTAGTAACATTTAATTTTAGCTAGTTAATTTCTGTTGCTCACATAGTCGACAATGCCCAAGAGGAAAGTCACACCCAAATTTATATTTCCTAGAGCCTACTAGATATGAAATATACTTCTGTGAGTTTAATTTAAGTCAAATAAGAGGTCAATTATAGGGAAAAAGTTTTAGACTGACTAATTTGATATTTAGTTTTCATTTGATACATACAGTGCAGTTAATTGCTTTCACATGCCCCTAGGAATGTAACAATGTAATATTTTAAAGTTACTTACAATTTTATTATAATGTGGAAAACATAATATGGAAAATGGTTTTAAAATATTCACTTCCCTTAAAACTCCTTAATGATAAATTAAATAGGTTACTATTTATGCAGAATTAAGCACTTAAATTTGGCCTAGACAATTTCAGACAGGTAGAAGAAAACATTTATAAGCATAAATTAGAGTTTTTTGAGACTCTGATTTAGGTTTCTGATTCACATATCAATTAATGTGACAAGGCTGATTTGAATTTTGACATTTTTTTTGCACACTACTTTTAATTTGTGTAGAGACAAAAAAAGTTCACAAAAAATATTTTCTGGGCACTGTAAAATGATTAATACATTTGAGAGTGCTCTAATTTGCCCGCAGAGAATTCAAGAACACAGAGAGGTGAAATTCAATGAATAAATTAGAAAAAAACTTTCTCAGCTTAAGTTAGAATGCACAGATCAGCAAATTTAGTCACCTCCTTTCAGTGCTTACACTGATGAATATATCATCCCAGCATTTTCTAACTTGCATAATCTTAGGGATGCTGTTTGTAGTTGTTAATGTGTGTCAGTCATTTCTGTTGTATATTAATGGCTGTCAAACTAATTTTTTTCATTGAAATAGGGCATCACAATTAAATTTGAAGCTTATCTTGCTGATATTTTTTATATCGTGTAATGTATTCTACATGTCATCCTTCTTTTTAGATATGGCGCATAGAAATAATTGAAAAGAATACCAGTGAAAAGAATGTTATCCTAGTCTCGAAATTCTTAAGATTAAAGTAAAAAAGACATCTAAAAAAATGAACTGAACAAAAGAACTCAAGAAAAAAAAAAGTAATTTTCAT
The DNA here is from genome assembly GCA_013398855.1 of Mohoua ochrocephala. Classification (NCBI taxonomy): domain Eukaryota; kingdom Metazoa; phylum Chordata; class Aves; order Passeriformes; family Acanthizidae; genus Mohoua; species Mohoua ochrocephala. Next base: position 29,800 of record VZTA01018765.1, on the reverse strand, counting down.
ACCCAGATAATATTTGAAGTGTTCCATATTGGGGAGAAATCTCCTTTATGATGACAGCGCAGCTAAGTGCCAGTTAAGGCTCATTTTTAGGTGATAATTGGATCTTATGAAAATCTTATGTTGGACTACTGCTCAGGTAATTACACTTTTTAAAAGAAACAATCTGTTTCTACTGAAACAATTTTCAAATCCAACTAGTTCAGTGGCTTTAAATTGAGCAAATCTGAACATAGCCACTCATTTGAGCGAAAGAACATGTCTGTTCTGTAAAAATGCAAATTTTATGAGAATGTACTACAGCTTGCAAGAATACAAGCAATTTGGGTCAACTAGCAAGCAGAGAGAAATAAGTTAAGATGCTAAAATTGAAACCTCCTTGGTACTATTCAAAGAGTGCTGGTGAGAATTGTGTTGTTTTAATGTTTTTTTCTACAACTCATTATTTCATGAGTATAAACCTAGATGAAGCTAAAAAGATCTTGAAATGAAGAAATAATTTTTACAATCTTTTAAGTATTCCTCCCTGAGTGCTAAGCATTGCAGCCATTTCTTCATGATAGATATTTAAATAATAGAAGCTATGTTTCTATGTGATTGGTAGGAGTGCCAATATCCAAATCTCATGTGGGAAATAGTTAAAATATTTGTATTAGTTTATGTATATATAAATATTAACTAAAGGCAAATATTTGGTTGATTTAGCAAGATGATTACCTTGTCAGATATGAAATATGATTATAAAGGGAAACTTTATGATAAATGACAAGACCCATTACTTGTACAATACATGTTATTAGAGGGAAAAAATGGTAAATTCATGGACCCAAATGAGTACTGTTTTGCTTGAAATATTTATGGAAATACTGTGTTGTCTATATTTGATGATAAGTGGTTGTTGAAAAGCTGACATGTCATTCTATCCAGTTTTTGATGCAAGACTATATTAACCTTGAGTTCAGGAGGATATTAATCCTTCTTGTGCTCTCCTCACACAATACAGAAGGTGTCATCTGCAGCATGGATACATTAAAAAATCAGCAGGAATTGTCAAGGCTATTGGCAAAAATGAGAAAGTGAAAAAAATCACCTCTTCTGAAACCTTAAGGTAAAGATGGCATGATTAGAAAATAAGCTAAAGGATGAGATTAGATTCATTTAGTCAATTAAATAGAAATAGACTGAGTTTTGTTTGTCTGCATTTTTCGTTTTTAAGAAAAGAAGAACTAAAGAAGGCTTGGGGATATTGCTTATTGTATTCTTAGTTTTTATTTTATTCAGTTGAAATCTGAATAAGACTTCCTTAATAATAAGGTCAGTCCTTATGAGCATACAGTAGTAAGAAAAGGTAAAAATCCCCCAATGCTTAAAACCGATCAAGTTGCGTAGTACCTTATACAAACAGGTATTTGTTTTATTGAGAAAAAAAAAGACAACTCATGAATAAAATATTTTAAATCAGAAAGTCTATCATAACTGATCCACAGAAATTAATGAAAAAAACATGCAATTCCACAGCTGATGCAAAAATTACAGCGTGAAAAACAGATGGAAAAAAGGGTAGGAGAGAAAGAAGGCAATATAGAGTTATATTTTAAATATTTCTAGGATGTATGTAATATAATCTCTTATTTTTATGATCATTCTTGACAATACTTTATTTGAACTTCAAATTATTTTTCTTTGCTGCCTCAGAGAAGTGTCAGAGTAGAGGAATGGAATTATTTAATATGAAAATGAAGTGTTTTCTATACGTTACTGCTTTCTGGAATAAACATGTACACCCTTCACCATAGTCCACAGACTCAATTTTATTCTACTTTTGATCATTTCTTTTTGTGTGTGGAAGACTACATCTAAAGAGTTGAAGCAAACATCTCTGTGTCCCACTGGAGATCAGTAACAAGTGGTGTGTATCAAGGTTCCATACTAGCACCGGTGCTGTTCAGTGTCTTTATTAGTTACATAAACAGTGGGATTTCGTATTCTCTCAGCAAATTTGTGGGTAACACCAAGCTGTGTGGTATGGCTGACATGCCTGATGGACAGGATGCCACCCAGAACTGTTGTCATTTTAAGTGCAGCAGGCAATTAAGCCCCACACAGCCACTCATACACTGGAGGGGAGAATCAGAAGAGTAAAACTGAGAACACACATAGGTTACTATAAAGACAGCTTAACAGGCAAAGGAAAAGCAGTGCACCCCAAAAAAGCAAATCAAGGAATTAATTCAATAGTTCCCATGGGCAGGCAGGTGTTCAGCCATGTCTGGGAAAGCAGGGCTCCGTCCTGTATAACAGTTACTTGGGAATACAAGTGTCGTCACACCTTTCCTTCTTTTTCTCTCAGCTCTACATGCTGAGCATGATGCCATATGCTATGGGATATCCCTTAGGTCATTTGGGGTCAGCTGTCCCAGTTGGGTGTCCTCACATCTTCTTGTGCACCTGCATCCTCCTCGCTGATGGATTGGGGTGAGAGGCCGAAAAGGCCTTGACTGTGCAAGCCTGCTCAGTAATAACAAAAACATTTCTATATTATCAATATAATTCCCAGCCTAAATCTAATAAACAGCCCCATACTAGCCAGTGTGAAGAAAATTAACCCTACCGCAGCCAAAACAAGCACAGGAGGGGCCTTGACAGGCTTCAGGAGTGGGCACATGTGAATCTCATGAAGTTCAGCAAGGCCAAGTGCAAAGTCCTGCATGTGGGCTGGGGCAATCCCCACCAATACAGACTGGAGGCTGAACGTTTTCAAGGTAGCCTTGTTAAGGAGCACTTGGAGAAACGGATGGATAAAAAATTGGACAGGAGCTAGCAATGTTTTCTTGCAGCCCAAGAGACCTTCTGTGTCCTGGGCTGCATAAAAAGAGGTGAATCTGCCCCTGTACTCTGCTCTGGTGAAAGCCAAATGGGAGTACTACACCCAGTTCTAGGGCCCCCAGCCCAAGACATGGACTTGTTGGTGGAAGGGATTGAAAACCATGCCTGTGAAGACAGGCTAACAGAAATGAGATTGTTCCACCTAGAGAAGAGAAGGCATTAGGGAGACCTTACAATATATAAAGGGGAGCTATAAGAAAGGAGATATTTTTTACTAGGGTCTATAGTGACAAGACAGAGCAATGGTTTTAAACATAAAGAAGGTTTAGAGCTATGGGGATGGTGAGGCACAGGAACTGGTTGACCAGAGAAGTGCTGGATGGCCCACCCTCGGCAGTGCTCAAGGCTGGGTTGAGTGGGACTTTGAGTAATCTAATTGACTGGAAGATGTCCCATGGAAGTGAGGTTGGATAAGATGATTTTTTAAGGTCCTTTTCAACCCAAGCCATTCTTTGATTCTGTAATCACCTTACAGAAAAGCACTGCTGTCTCAGTAAAAAGCAGAAAGTATTCCATGGAGAGATTAACAATGGAAGGAGAAGACTGTGGCTGGCTTCAGACCCAATGAGATGGCATTTCTTGTGGAATGTGTGTCCTAGAATCATAGAATCGTGGAGGTTGGAAAAGACCCCTAATATCATCAAGTCCAGCAGTTGAGCTGACGCTGCCGAGTCCACCACTAAACCAGTCCTTAAGCACTACATCTACATATCTTTTAAATACCTCCAGGGGTGGTGGCACAGCCACTTCCCTGAGTAGGCTGTTCCATTGCCACCATCCTGGCAGTGTGACATAATGGCTTTGCTGACTACGATTTTACTGATATCTTAAGCTCTTAGTAGCTGGTCATCATCAGTAGAAATTATTATAGATAACCATAAAATATTTACTGCTTTATAAATCAAATCATCTCAAAAAACCCCAGTGAAATTAAAGGAGAACTGTGTGATTTGTGAATACAAATTGCAAGCTCACTGTGAGCTACATGTTCCAGCTGTTTATTAAGCATTCAAAGTACATTTGCATTTGAAGACATAAAGTGTGTGGATTCATTATATACCAGATACTACTTTCTAATTTTATCTTGTTTAACAACAGTTAATTTAATCTCCTGATTTAATGAATCCATTCACCAACAGATTAAATTCTTCTACGAAATTTTCAGAACGAGTGTAATGAAGTCACCTTCAGTCTGGAGTTGTCAGACCACAAATTAACATAGTGAAACATCCTCATTTTTTTTCAATATTAAGCATAACGTTTTTTATTGAAATATTTGCCCTAGTAACTTAAAGAAGTTACAAATAATGAACATCTTGTCTTCTATAGTAAAAAGTTAACTCAAACTACAAAAAAAAAAATACTGTTTGTCATTCAGAATTAAAATAAAGTATTTGGACGTAATGAAAAAAGAACGTTCAGGTTCAGAGAAAACTTAGTTTTTAAGCCACTATTTGGACAGAACAAACTGGATACAGAGAAAAATCTGAAAACATTAAGCACTAATAAATGATGGTCTTACCAGTGTGAAAGAATATGTATGCAAATTTTATCTATGAAATGCAAACACAATTTTGTTATTAAAGTGAAAACCTATTCACTCTAGTTACAGTAATATTTATTTAACTCCAAAAATTGGAATATGGCTTTGCCAGATAATCTTGTCATTATAACAGGAAATCCATACCAAAATAAATTGAACATTATAGCACTCTGTTACCATCTAATAAACTTTGTTGCCATTTGTCTAACAAAAAGAAGTGTGCTCTGGTGATCTGAGTAGTGGGCTGTGAAATTGGCACCTGTATTCTCCACCACTAGATGTGACCTTGAGCATTCCATGAAAATATAAATCTCATTGTATTTCAAAGGTACATTTAATTAAGAAACAGATTATAAATATCTCAAAAACTGAATACTTCTGAAAGTTAATAAAAGAAATTAGTAAACATGTTTGAAAATGTGTGATGTGTGTCACCTCAAGCATCAAATTACTATGAGTTTAATCTAAAAATGGGCTATCAACAAAGACTTGTATAATGCAGGGATCTAAAATGTGTTGGATGCCACATAGAATATCTGGAAAAAAATTCTGCACTTGAACATCAGCATCCTTGTTCTATTAGCATTGTGTGAAAATTTATTATCTGAGATTACGAGTTGTACATCATACAACCATGTCAAATATGTTACTGTGAAAAGTTTTAATCTCCTATTTTCATTTTCTTTAACAAAAGAAATAGACAAAATCTTTCTTCTCACTGTTTTTTTCATTTCACAGATCAGACTTCTGTGCCATAGAGTGTCAATCCTTTCGTTCTTTGCACTTCCTCCCAAGTTTAAGTGCTGCTTGTATGCAAGCGCATCCATTATTTACAACATTTTTATATTACGTCAGCTCAGAAATATTGGTACCACAAAGTCCAAGTAATAGCAGCAGAAAGCTCTCACTGCAATTTGCATTACTATTTGAAGCCAGTTTTGCACTACCACTCGAGTAGCACCTCAGACTTCCAGCTTCCCACTGAAATTTCACAGAGTAAAGCTAAGGGACTTTGTGGCTTACAGAAAGTTTTATGGGGGTGACTTTAATGTGAAGGATAAAATTTTTCCAAATCTTCCTGCAGTCTGGTCTAGTCATAACAGATCAATAAAGAAATAGTAAAATGGTTCAAAAGTAGATTTCTGATATTAAGAAGGAATATCATTTTAAGAGAGTATTGTTTTAACAGCTATTATCTGTTCCAGTTATATATGGGTGAGCATTCTACGGCAAAGAAAAAGAGAGTAAACTTCCTTCTTGACATCGGAGTGACTGTGAAGAAGGACTAAACATCTGTGTTGCCCAAAATAGAAAGGCAGTGGATAAATGTAAATTTTTCCTGATAAGTAAATCAAATACATCCAGGAACACAATTTTATCATTAAAATAACAAGAATATAATAAGAGAGAAACATGGAATATTCTAATTCCTCATATATATATATTTATATGGGAAATAATTAGAAGAGGACTGGTTTTCTTGGGTCAGAAGTACTTAACTTATCGTTACTCTTTAATTTAATTTTAGGAGTAGCTGTAGTTGCCTTTACCTGTCAGAATTTGAAAAGACTTTCTATTTATATCAAAACCATTTTAGAGACATTTAAGCATAAAATCTCAGAAAACTGTAAGAAAGAAATGTACTCTATTCCTAGAGTGACCTATGTCACAGAATGGGAAACAAAGCATAAATGTATAAATGGATAGATTTAAGCCATCAAAAATTTCTGTAACATGGGATTTAGGCATTATTAATGTTCTTGAATTCAAAACAATGACTCAGTCAGCCTGATCACAAGCTCAAGCTAACCTCAAGGGAATTTTAAAATGACTGGTAGCTCCTTTTTGAAGAGCACAGATCTCAAAACACCTGACCTTAGGTATTTGTGTTAGTGCTCCAAACTGAATTGCTAGAAACTCAGTTGTTGCTTAAATATCAGAGCCATGCAGAGACAACACAAAGTATTGCCTAGGTCCGCAGAGGAACCTATCTCTCCTGTGTTCAGAGCATTCCTAATCTACAGTGACAGCCCTGAGTTCAGCAAGACACACAGCAGTCACAATCACTTTACAGAGTAGGTCTGTAGGCACTGTCACCACCAGCTAACTTTTATACAGGGGTCTATTCTTGCCATTATTTACCCAGCAGGTGTGGAACAAAGATTCTGAATCCTCCACAGCATGGCAATATGTAGTCATACACTAAGCTCTCAGCTGAAGCTGCCCACTTCAGAGTTTCAAATTTCATGTCAAACTCCTGGCAGGCTTCATTGTAGATATGTGCTCCTGTTTCACAAAAAAGAACTGAATAAAAGAAGATTTGGACCAGAGAAAATAATGAAGGGATTTCATCCCCAAATATATACCACATACTCAACTGAATGATCTAAATATTTCCCTAAAATTATGTCAGTGTGAATCAATGCAGTGAGACTCTCAGAAGGATACAAAGCTAGTCTAAAAATATCTAGAGATCTCTAGTATAAATAGTGAGGCATATATTCGAGAAATTTAAGGACAAAAAAACAAAACATGTCTCAACTGAAGCTGCATGAATTAATGAAGTTGCACAATGACCCTCATATTGCAAGAACTCCATCAGTGAAAGACACTGAACACTTGTCTACAGAGTCCCAAACCCACTTCCTGAGTATTGAAGGATATCAAAGATAAAAGTATGATTCATTTTTAAGTTCTAATATGGGGGAGGGGGAGTGTCCTACTTTTAATCCCTTAAATTATCTAGAAGCAATTTTGAAGGACGTATTTTATTTTTCAGTTTAGGAAAAAATGTAATTTTTATATTTAAAAATTCAGACTATTCCTGAAGAGAGGTGGTGTCTTTAGACATCCTCTTTTCAGCTCAGAGATCTCTTTCAAAAATTTGAAGCCAAGCTGCAATATTTTTGTAGTGGATGTGTTTCACAATATGGGAATTTTTTCTACCAGTTTCAGGTGGTGGTGGTTATGAAAACCTATTAAACAACTCTGGCACCTCTGAAAATATTTCCTCCCCTTTGTGTAGCTTGTATCAAAGTTTTATTAAAGCATTAGCAGGAGACTAGGAACAAAGAGTACATTTGACCAGAATGGCTGGACATCCCACGAGTTTTCTCACTGTATTTTCAATTTCATTGCGCAATTTTGAGATGCAAAATCCTCTCTTTTTTACTGCAAGTTCCCCATATAAGATATGGTTATAATAACAGGAAATCCTGATTCTTACGGCCTGAAGGCAGAAAGATATCTATGGAGTTTAAATTACTAACACTTCAGTTCATGGGGTAAGTGTTTATCTTTTCCTTAATGTTTTTAATTCTGAGTTAGAAACAATATGGAGTCCTGTTTAGATTATGTACACATATTGAAAATAAAACCTCAAAGCCTCCATAGACTCTTAAGACTTATCACTGGTGCAATTTGGAATAGTTTTACATCCCTTGAGTTTTAATTTAATAAACTTGGTTTCTTGAAAACTGCTATGAAGAAGGTGAAACACAAAATGAAACTCAATTAATAAGATCTGTGGATCACTTATGAGGTCACTAGTGCTTATTTCTCCAACAAACCACCTCCTGTTACCTGTTTCATTTCCAAGCCAAAAATAGTTTCTTCTGATTGTTGCTAAACATCTCTTAGGAAAATTCGAATCATCAGATAAGCATTGTCCTCTTTATTCCATGAAACTCTTGATACTTCTAAACTGCTGTGTTGTGAAATTAGGGACTGAAATCTGCACCAGTTAGTTAAAAAGATAAACTGAAAAAAGAAATGGACTGTCTTTCAGTGAGTAGAAGCTAGGATGCATTAACTTTGTGTTAATACTTTAGTCTGGATGAGAATTACTTTTCTGAAATAAATCTCATGGCCATCCCACCTAATGTGTTTGCATAGTATTTGGAGCATGTGTTATATTTCTCTTATTATGATTTGATTTGCCTTTCTCCTGAGAATAGATGGAAATTTTGTATCAGAAAAACAGGAGAAAAAGACCATAGAATAAAGACTGCACACTGATGTTTAGTCAGACTTGCAGTTCCCCACCAAACAAAATTTAAAAAGAAAACAAAGGGAGAGTGAAGGGTAGATTTAATAGAAAAGCAGGAAGATATAATTTTGTTTCCTTTACTTTTGAGGAATCAGCCTTTTGTTCAAACTCCTTCTCTTATTTAGCCACCAAAGAAAAGACTCCTGAGTTACTGTTTGTGAGATGTCTTACACGTATAAGAGAAACACAGTATTTTTGTAGACGTGTGTATTTTTCTCTTGCAAACTTATTAGTTATACATATATATGGATATACAATGCATAATACGTATGTATATAAATACAAATGTATGTATACATATGTATTTAGAAAGAGATATATATAAATTTGTGGAATCCTTCTTATAATAGAATCATAGAATATCTTGAATTGGAAGGGACCCACAAGGATCATTGAGTCCAAATCCTGGCCCTGCACTGCACCATTCTCAAGAGTCGCACCATGTGCCTGAGAGCACTGCACAAATGCTTCTTGAACTCTGCCAGGCTTGGTGCTGTTACCACTTCCCTGGGGAGCCTGTTCAGTGCTCGACCACCCTCTGGGTGAAGAACCTCTTCCTGATATCCAACCTAAACCTCCCCGACACAACTTCAGGCCATTCCCTTGGGTCCTGTCACTGGTCACCAGAGAGAAGAGATCAGTGCCTGCCCCTCCTCTTCTCCTCATGTGGAAGTTGTAAGCTACAATGATGTCTTCCCTCAGTCTTCTCTGCTCCAGGCTGAATAAACCAAATCACCTCAGGCACTTTTCCTAGGCACTTTTCTCTTATAAACCCCTCACTGTCTTTGTATCCCTCCTTTGGATGCTTTCTAGCAGCTTTATTATTCCAATAGAATTATCTGATTGATATTCTGCAGTAGATTTTTATACGGAGGGTCTGAGAATCTGCAGCTGCCTCAGCAGCAAGCAGTATGCAAAGATTAATCAGACAATTCCAAGTCGAGGAGTAAAATGTCTCCTGTCATCAGTCTGGTGACAGAAAGTGTGAAGGTTGGGACAGTTGGCAAGGAAGACAAGGAGGCTGGGTTCCAGGAGGCAGGCAATTTATTGTCACACATTTACACCATTTGATTCAAAGTCCATTAATATACTAATAATGTCATTATTCATGCAATTCGAAAATCATAGTACTTAATTCTATTTTATTTTAAATTGGATTTTATCACGAACATCCTAAAAAGAGTGGGCTGTAAGTTACTAGTCCATTAGATTTACAATGAAGAATGACATACAATGGATGATTTAGGAGTCATCTATCCAAAATCATGAGCACATTTTCTGAGGAGACTAATTCATACTCTTTGTGAGTTCCACAGCCACTGAGTTCTAGGTGCTTGTGCCTCACACACTTGTGAACGCATAGGGGAAAGAAAATGTAACACTGAGTGGTTGGAAACACTTCAAACAGGAAAATGAAAAATGAAGACTTAGTCATATAAGAAAGCAGAATATGTCTGTTTTCCTACTGACAAAATGCAGAAGTCTTTCTCCTGTTCTTCCACACTTGACTGTTGGTCAGGTATCTCACACCTCCCCTTCAGATAATCTTTAATGCTTGTTAGGCTACATATTAGTTCAATTTTCTGTAAATCTACCTGATAAAAGAAGCAGTAACTTCATAGTCATTATAGAGAAAGTAGAATTTTATACTTCGTGGTATCAAGAATATGTCAACTCACCAACATTATGATCACATCTGGTTTCACAAAGTCATATTTGCTCTCACAGAACAAGGACTGTTTCTTTCTCATCAGGATTAATAAGCCAGATGGTTGGACAGAAAGAAAGTTTAGACTTAATCTTGGTATAAATTGATTAAGTAATCTTACTCTTCAATTTCTTCTAGTTTTTCACTCAGTCAAATTTTTTACTGTAATTATCATCATTTTGGTCTATTCTGAACAAGGGGAACATCAGTATTTCTGATCTATTTTAGTTCATCTGGAGTAGCAGAAATCTGAAGGAAGGAGGACCAGCTATAAGTCTGCTTACCAAAGCACTTAAAATTTTATGGAACTGAGCACACAGTATGGGCTTTATTATTTTAGCACATTCTGCACATCATTCAATTCTGTGCAGACTATGCTGAAGGTTTTTCCACAGAGTTAAGCTAAGAAGACCCTCCTGCACTTGCAACCCCCAAAATTCCCAGAATGCGGCAATGTATTGGTAGCATACTTTAATCCACTTCCAAAAGCAGGTCGTTCCCATCAGGCTCAACAGAATTTAAAACTCATTGCCTTGTATGTTTGAACAGCTGCCATAAGCTCTGGCATTCTTTGCCTCATGGGCCACTGAGCTTTAGAGAATGTGCCATTCCCAAAGGAATGGCAAGGCAAGGAATGGGAAACACTTTCTAACGGTTGTCTATATGATGTCAGCTAGAACCTTCAGGACTACCTGAATACCTCCCTTATGTACTTAGAAAATGAAGTACCTATGCCTTAAATACACCTACGCAGGTTCTGTGGTGCTGGGTGAGACAGCTGCTGCATTTTCCACAGAACCCCTTCGCTGAGGGGTCCCGGGCGGGGCCAGACCCCTGCTAGCCAGCTGTTCTGCACCCATGGCGGTGATGGCCAGGCACCTCCCTGCACATGTTGGCTCAGGCACCCCCAGAGGTGGAGAGGTGGCTCCCGGCCCGGACTGCCGTAGGTTTTTTTGAGGGACCCCAGGGAGGAGAAAGGTCCCACATGGTGTCCCAGGAACCAAGAGGGACAACTTCCTTTTGGCTGGGGACTGTAAGGGAGTCCCGAAGGGGCGGGGTAATACAAAACAGCCAGTGGGAAGAGAGGGACAGGGAGGCAGGTGATACAAAACCAACCGATGGGAACAGAGGGGCAGGAATGAGGGGTTTGGTTACATCTTGCAGGGATACATGAATATTCATAAGAGTGGATGGGAGAGGCTTCCTCCAACAAACCTGGAGGGGACTTTCTTGGACCAAACCATGGTCCCTTGATCTTTTGATCCCCCCACTACCATCTCATTGCAACAACTCCCCCTTTCTTGTTTAAAGGAAGACCCTTAGTGTTATCCAAGAGTAAGGGAAAGGGTGCAGAACAGCTGGCTAGCAGGGGTCTGGCCCCGCCTGGGACCCCTCAGCGAAGGGGTTCTGTGGAAAACGCAGCAGCTGTCTCACCCAGCACCACAGAACCTGCGTAGGCGCAAAACTAGACCTATGCAAGGCAAACTTCTTCACATTCCTATTTTTCAGTGAGGAAGCACTAAGTTAGGTGTAATGAGTTCAAGACTTCATTAAATCAAACAAGTGAGACATTTTGCAGCTGCAGAGATTCAGAATGTGTTTTGTCATTTGACAATACTTCTTTATTGCCTAAAATGTATTCAACATAGAAAAGAACATCATGTTCCATGTATAAAACAATATTTATCTCCCTGTTTTATGGAACTTCTAAAGTCACAAGAATATTCCTATTTTTTCCTTTTCAGAATGAATAGTGACTGCAATGCTCGAAGTGCAGCCATTCATATTGATACTTCCAAGTGCCACTAAAACTTGTGAAAATAGTCCAAGAAAAAGTAATAGCCTGAATTATTGTTACAAGCACTATCAATTATAATGTTTAATGCAAAAATTGGAAACACTTTAAACTCTATACTTCATCTTCTAAGGAAAAAACCACAATTATCTCATATTCATGTTGAAATAAATTCAGTTTTCTGAAGTAGTTTCTGGCTATGTAGTCTTCTTTAAGTTGCATTACTGAACTGATTTAATTAACATTTGACAGCTAAAATCTGTCCGTAACTGTTGGAATTAACTATTGTTATTGTTATTCTCCAGAAAAAAACATGCAGCTAAATTTAGTTCTTCTCCAGATGTAAAAACATCTTGAACTCATTTGTGTAGTTTAGCAGATATTGCATTATATGAAGAGAAAATTTGTAGTCATCAAGATAACTAATTTTGCTATATAAGTCTGATTTTTATTTACAATGATTTTTATTCTTTTAACTTCAATTAAACATGGCAAAATAAACTGTACGCCACTCGTCTAAATTTGTGGAAGACCATTTCATCCTTAATTAGGATTTATTTAAAAATTATTTTAAACTAAAAATGAAACTATCTTATTTGGTAAAAAGATACTTTCTGGAAATGATCATTTTATCTGAGCAAACTTGAATATCTGTTTTGATTGTGTGTTCTAAATTATTAATTTTAAAATTTCAAAACCTAGCATTTCTTGTTCTAACTGAAAGAATATGCATTTAACTATGGATCAGCATTACTGATATAATTTAGCACAGAAAAACCTTCCTATATTCATTATTTTGCTCATGGCACCAGCCTTTGCCTATGAATGCACTATAAATAACAGCAATTTTTTAATTGAAACATCCAATTGTGTATCTTTGACCATTTGGTAGAAGTTTAATCATAATTTGCATTTCACCTCTGTTTGTCATTACTTTATTTACTTTTCTATTCTCTCAATAACAATGTGTACAGAGAACCGTATTTCTGCTGGAGCAGTAATGACACGTAACGTGGATGTTACATTTCAGAGGTTTTCTCTTTAGAATTATCGGAATGAAAAATGAAAGAGCTGGCATCTGATGCACTGGCTAGAGATTAAGTTATACACACTACCATCAATCCACAATAATGGTAATTTTGGAGGGAAATACCTCTCATCAAACTTCAGTAATCTGTTATGTAAATGTGTACACCTTAGGTGGTATCTTTAGGCTTCTGTCAGAGCTGCTGAAGAGAAATAGGCATATTTAGGGCATGATTTATCCACCATATTAAATGTCTGTGTGAGAATAAAATAGATGATACCTCGTAAGTGATTCTTTCTCTTCATTAACTATAAAATGAGCCTTGGGTATCTATTTGAGGTTCATACATCTGTGCTATTTCCTAAGTTCAAAAAAATGTGTTGTATCCTAAATGTCAGTAAGACATTTTAAGAAATTAGCATAGCTTCAGAATAATATCACTGGTAATATTCCATCTTCACTGCCTAGTGATTCTCTAATAAAATAATTCAGTTTATATTTCAGTTTTTTCATTTCAATTTTTGTTAGTGCCGAGATTAAAATGAGACCTGGAGCATTCTCCCTCTAATTCCAGCAGAAAGTTTGAGGAGAAAGGAGATTCACAGTGCTATGACTCCAGCGTTGGCCAGGACTGCAACTGTAAACATTTTAGTATAGGTGTCTGCTTGTGAGCGTCACTGAATTTAAGTGAATCAAGGATTTCCATTAAGGTTGCCCAGATATATCCTTGGTTTCTAGCAGCTGGTCCACAGAAAGTGGACATGTATTTCCTTTGCCCTATCTTCAGCCCTGTAGAGATGTTTTGGTCATTCTAATAAAGCTCAGATGACAATAGATATCTAGAGGGGTAACTGATTTGAGTCCCCATAAAGGCAGGGAGATTGCTTGCCATTTACCATCAGAGGCAAACCAGACGTGACTTTGGGAAAATTAACGTAATTTATTGCCAATTGATATGGACAATGAGAAGAAAAGGCAAAAAAACACCTTCCTGCCAATCTCTCCCTCCCTTTTTTTTCCAGGCTCAACTTCACTCTGTACTTTTCCACCTTCCACCACACCAACAGCACTCGTTAGTGTGGAATGGGAGCTGAGGTCATTCAGTAAAATCTCCACTCTGCAACTCCTTTCTCCTCACACTTGTCCTATTCCCTGTTGTCCACAGGCTGCAGCGCACCTGTTCTAGTGTGGTCCTATCAACAGGCTGCAGGGGCACCTCCTTCCCTCCTTTTTTGCTCACCTTGCTGTCTGCAGTGCTATGTAAAATAGCACATATGTGAAACACACACACTCCTCACTTGTCCTTCTGAAGCTGTCATGCAATATTTTAAAAAAGTTTTTAAAATATTTTTTAAAATATGGTTTCCTAAATACACTTTCCCCAAGGTCCCTCCATCTTGGCTGTGGGGCTCAGACATGCCCTGAGATGGGTTGTTTGGAGCCAGTGGAACCAGCTATGTCTGGCATGGGGCAGCCCTGACCACTCCTCACAGAGGTTCCTGAAGCCTCTGCTGCCAGCACTGGAGCATCTGAACTCAATACATTAAAGGTGAAAAGCCAATAGTATTTCAGTATTTTTTAGAAAGCTGTGATTTTGGAAGTCTGCCTCATAGTAAAGCTCTTTTTTGGCATTATAGTAGTCAAAATATCCCTGTGAAGTAGGTGATGCCTGATAATCCTAAAAACTGATTGTTATCGAGATTTGAGTGGAAATACTTTAGTATGCTACTCACATGATTTCTCAATGCAATATTTTCAAATATCTGCTGTATGCTTTTGTCCATTTAGATTTGTCTGAAAAGTAAAGAGAGGAAGAGGGAGAGCTTGTGAAAGACATCTGAGGAATCATGGATTTGAAAAGTGGAGAAGAACAAAAGTATCAGGCAGAAAATTGTTATCATCACACGTTCATGTATCAGACTCCAAATGATTCTTTGCCTTAAGTAATTGAAGCCTCTGTGTTTGAATGAAGTGTCCTAGCATTTTAAGACATTTTTAAGGGTTGTGGAGGTTTCTTTGTTTCTTTTTCATGGAAGAAGAGAGTGCTATATAATAATTTTGTACTGGAACTGAAGCTTTGGGTAAGACAGTAAACATGTATCCATCAACAATTAGAAAGTGTGCCATCTGTATTTAACTACAGAAAAACCTAAGAGATTTCCTATTTCAGCAGAAAAATATCAAAGTTTTCAGCACATATAAATTTGGCAGATATATGATATGAATATCACAGCTAACTATAAATGATGAACAAATAAAACATCCCCAGAAACTGACTGGTTGAGATGTATAAGAGCAGCAATATATTGACCTTCTTAATGTCTGAACATCATGATAAAAAGTTTGCAGCAAATGAGAAAGTAAGAGCGATGTATTGAAAATTCAGTACATGAGAAATGAGAATGACAAAAATTCCCAAATCGGGATGTGCAAATGCTAAAGTATACGCAGAACTCAGGGGACAATTTGCATTGAGTGGAAGTGATGTTGCTATTTTGACTGTGCCTGCTGCATAGCAGGTGATTACTTCATGACAGAGAAGAATGATCCTTCTATCTCTCATCTCTCTAGGTAGTTACGTAGCTGTCATCATTTCAGTACATGAATGTAGCTTCCTCTTCCTTCATTTATACAACACGTCATTTATCTACTTTATGTACACCATTTACAACTACTTGCGGGAAGTCTCTGTGGCAACCTTTGGCTGCAATTAGGCTCTGTCAAGTTAATTTCAAAAGTTATAAGTCATCTAAGTTTCTCTTGCATTTTATCAAAACCGGTTCCCTTTAGGATGCTAAGATGCTCTTACAGAAAAACACTAGCTCAATGTTCACTTGTGTGAAGCTATTCATTGTAACTTTCATCAGCAGAAGAGAAAACTGTTTAATGGATAGTTAGAAGACGTAAAATTGTTGTCATGAAGAGATTTTTACTGTTTTATTTTGCAACTGAGTCACAGACATAAAAAGGATAACATTAAAGATTTTAAAATTTTTAACAGTAAGAACTTTCAAAAGTCAGTCAAAATCCTAAAATACGGATACAACTGCTTAAAAAAGGGAAAGGTAATAGTAATCATAACCATTTTCTGTTCCTGAGCTAATTTAGGTTATTGGTAGATACCATTGGTAGTCTTGAGAAAAATGTAATCAAAATAACTACAATGTAGTAGGATTTACCAGAAATTAAAGAATTCCCTGGGTTTAATATGACACAATATTTTATGACCCTTTTTCAGATCCTATGTCAATTTCATCCTCTCTGTGAAAGGCCGCTGATTTCAAGTAAGTTTTATGACTTAGCAGAAACTAATGCACAGGATGTTTCATTTCCACATGAGGAAGAACATCTTCACTGGGACGGTGACCACACATTGGAACAGATTGCCCAGAGAGGTTGTGGGGTCTCCTTCACTGCAGATATGCAAGAACTGTCTGGATTCAATCCTGTGCCATGTGCTCTAGGATGACCCTGCTTGAGCAGAGAGGTTGGACCAGATGACCCGGCGTGGTCCCTTCCAGGCTCACGCGTTCTGTGATTCTGTGACTAAGTGAAAAATTATGACAATAACCAAGGCACCACTCCTTACAGTTTTAATATTTTTAAAACTCAGCCCCTCCGATTTTATTGCTATTTAATAGAAATGCAAGCATGCTTTCATTTGAGTAAATCCCCTGAATTTTCCTACAATGATATGAGACTTTAATTAATATATTTTCTGCATTTGTATTGTTATTAAAATTTACCACCTACTCATGTCAGGCAAAGTTGCAGGATGGAACAATCAAGTTTTGCTTCACATTCAAGTTCTCTTCTGTTGTTTATCTACCCAGGTAACAAAATAAAGTTGATCCAAGTGTGTGTGAACACATAATTTGTCATCAACTGGAAGCAGCATGCTTTGTATAAATGAAAATGTTTGTTCAGTGATATTTTTTTTAAGCATTTTCTACTCTAGAAATTAATCCTGTCTTCAGCTCTGTTGAAACCATAGTAGCTGTCATTGTTTCATCAAAGTTTCCTGCAAGATTTCTTTTCCTATAATTACTAAACAATAGGTTATACATTCTTTTAAGGTCCTGCTTATTTAATTGCATTTTCCCAATGAAAACAAACCAAAAGTATATATGTATACCTATATTTCCATTCTGTTTATATATCTGACATTCAGTAAAACTCACGAGTGTTACAAAACTAGAATTTGTAACCAGACCAAGGAGAAAAAAGACACCTTTTAAAATGTATCGTATTATTAAGAACTCTAAGAACCGCTTTTCGATTAAACCACAGTAATTTACAAAACCTAGGTGTGCTGGACCCAGGAGGTGAACAACCTGCTGTTTTCTTGCACTCTACCTTTCAACTATTAAACTGTGTACAAATTTGCAGCTTCCAAGTGTCAGGTCATTGATTTTCCTTCCTACTAGGCAACAGCTGCTCTGCTCACTCTTCAGAAATCTTCCTCTCCAGATGACATTGGGAGTGTAACAGGAGACTGCATTACTGATGAAGTAAAGCCTTGGACTACTCCAAGAAAATGATAAAAAAACCCCAAATTTTAGTAGAAATGTACAAATAAAGTTCAGAAGAGATGGGTGGGAACAAATGTGGTACTTATTTGGAGTCACACAATACAAATATCAATTTTCTAATATACCCTCTCTTGTTCAAAAATTTACTTTGTTTGCTAGTAAAATAAAGAGAGATTCTTCAGCTGTTGTGCTTGCACTTTTATTAAATTCTTAGACAATATTGCTGTCCCCTATGACTGAAAGGATGATTTTATCTGTCAAATGAAGCATTAAAAAAAAAGTGAATGTTGACACAGCTCTAGCAAGTAGATTCTGTCGTATTTTAAAAAGTTATGTTATCTGTTCAAAATTTCGCTTCCATTTACAATTTACATCAAAAATATAATAGATAAGCTTAGGAATTATTAGGGAATGAATTAAGAACAGAATGGAACACACAGTCATGAATAATTGCATAATGCACATATAATTTTAACAATACATGTGTTCCTGGTCACACTATTTGATAAAAGTCATGGTAAAATGAACACATAAGGAGAGAGCAGCACAAGAATAAATCACAGAATGACAGAGTGACAGAATCACCCAATCACCCCGAACAAAATCTTTTCAAATAAAGTGTTCATTTGTGTGGAACAGATTCCATATCTCTATTTTACCAGATTTGCACTTACCCTTGGTGGAAAAGGATCAGTTCAGAGAATACTTGGGCAAACAGGACCTGCAGAAGTCCTTGGGTTCTCATGGGATTCACTCACAAATACCGATGTAATTTCAAGGCTGCTTTCAGTAATGTTTGAATGGTCATGGTGAGTGAAAGAAGTGCCCAAGGGATGGAGAAAAAAGATGTCACTCCTATTTTCAAGTGGGACAAGAAAGAGGAACCAAGAACCTACAGATCAGTTAGCCTCACTTTGATCCTCACAAAGGTGATGAAAGAACCAACCTGGAAACTGTTTCCAGGCTCACAGGAAGGTGACTGGGAGTAGTCAGCATGGATTCATCAAGGGGAATTCATGCTTGAACAATATGATACATTTCTATGATTAAATGCCTGGCCTAGTAGATGTGGGGAGAGCAGTGGCTATTGTCTAAGGACTTAAATCTTTTGACACTCTCATTCATAAGGTCCTCACGGAAATTCTGATGACATATGGGGTGGATGAGCAGACCCTAAGGTGGAATGAAAACTGTCTGAATGACCAGAGCCAGAATGTGGCACAAAGTCTAGTTCAAGGTCAGTAACTTGTGGCGTACCCGAGGGATCAATATTGAGTCTGATGCTGTTCAAAATTTTCATTAATGCAATGGTGCTAGCTTGTCGTTGAACACTAAGAACCTAAAGAGTGTTGTTTGGGTTTGGTTTAGATTTTTTCCCTATGAGAAAACTCTCAGAACTGTAGCTCATTTGTTACCAGGTAAGAATTCTTCCATTGCTTTTCTGAGTCTAGAATCCAACAATTAGGTTCATTCACCTCCATCAGTTTTAAACATCTCTCAATGTTAGATTCAGTTTGCTTATTAAAATCAGCAGAGAGAAATAAACATATCTTAGAGAGTCATTTCTTCAATATGTTTAAATTGTCTAAATGAGGAGATGATCTGTATAGTAAAAGTGCTCCTTTCTCTTTATGGATTATAAAGAGAGGCAAAGGTAAACAGTTCAGAAGCCTGCACCAGAAGCCCCTGTCCTTGGTGAATGGCCATCAATCAAAATATCTAAGTACTTAAGTATTTCCTTTGGGCACTCATACATATCCAATATTTAGTATGTAATTTAATATGTACTAATAGTCTCAAAAAAAAGTAATTTTCATGAGCTAAAAATAAAATGCACAACAATTAAAATATATAAGTTCTGGATTAAGTGACATTACTTTTACCATGCCAAATGATAAATATCACTCATAGGTTGGAAAAATAGCCACAAGAACAAACAAAAAATTTATTTTCCATGTGCATCATGTAGCATTAAAAATTATTAATGAGAAAAGGAATTTACTATGCCTGTTAAAATTATTCGTTTCAATTTTGATATAATCGGTTATCAAAGTTTTAAAAAATTGCAGCAAAAAATTGCAGTTTAAAAAAATTTTCAAGTCAAAATTGCAACCCCAAGACTCATTATCCTCTCAAAGACTTTTAATTTGCACTAAAATGAGACGCACATTTAAAGAAAAGCCAACCTGTTAAGAATGAACATATTTTCATGATTGATGCACAATACAGATTAATAAGCAGCAAATCTTCCAAAGCTTGCTTGATCTGGATCCAGATTAAAGTGGAAATTAGGGGAGGCAGATGATAAAATGTACCCTTTAAAAAGAATGATACACGCATAACAAGAAATATTACAGGAAAATTAATTGTAATTACCTCATACATTAAAACTAGTTCACAGATTGAAAGCTGTTTGAGGAACAGTAAATGAAGGAGAACAAAGCACAGCAGTATGCAAAATCTGGATATGCAGTGCAAAATTAATAACTATTAGTCTGTAAGAGGCAATAGGATGCCAGTTAATATCTACAAATGATTCTAAGCTGGAAAATGCTGCAAATTATAAATACAGGGAAGAGAGAGAATACGTTGTCAGCCAAAAAATTTAGAGTGTGCTCTGCTCCCCAAAAAAATACAAGGGACAGACTATTTCAGCTGGAATATGTAATTAAAGGTTTGTTTTAAGAAAGCGGTTAGACTGTAAAGCCCCAGAGGTACCACTGATTGAGAATTATTCTATTAGCTTCAGGTGGAAAAAAAGCAAATGAAGAAAAGGCCCAGAGCAGACTTGTTAGTGCTGAATTCCAGAAACAGAATTGCAGAATCTAAGTTACCAGGTAGGAAAAGGATACGGTCCCATTCTCAATAAGTCTATTGCCACAGATCTAAATAAGGTGCAATTGTGAGCCGTGAAGGACACTTCTAAGTCCAAAATAGGTATTTTGTGTCTTGCCTTCTGAGATGAGATAGGCAGTATGGCTTACCAGCCTAGTGAGAGAAATGTGTTGAGTGATAACTTCACAATTAATTCCAGGAAACAAATCAATTATATATTTATCAAGATGAACTCTGGCTAGAGTACCAAACACAGATTAGATTGGCCCGTCAGATATTGCTCTGAATTGAAAACAAAAAGTAAACTTTTCTCTTTATCCAAAACTGACTGAAAGAGAGGTAGGGACTAACTAAACCTGAGCCCTCTAACTTCAACAGATTGCCCATCAATATAAAACTAGAAATCCTAGTAACACACTAAAGTTTATAGTAATCTGATAAGGGCTTGAGCACAACCTTTGCATTGAGTTCAGTCCCAAGTATAGATGCTTTTGTTCTATTCCTTCAAATTTCCTGTTAATTAACAGTTACTTAATAATTACATCTGCATCTAAACCTCTTAAGTCTCTGTACCCTGAATGAAACCATATTAAAACCAAAGGATCCCCAGAGAGAGATTCTAATGATGAGTGAACCAATCAAGAGGACACTCAACAAGTATTTGGTTTACATTTTTACCTTCAGAAAAAAAAGAGCATCTGTTTTCTCCCATATTTAATGAACAAAAATATCTTTTTAACTAGTTCTGGCAATAAAGAGGTCATACAAAAGCACCCTTGAGAAAAGATTTCCTTGAGTAGTTTATTACGTGCAGTTCGACTGCTGACTCAAACAGAAAAGCTATGTAAGGCAAGAGCAGAACCTGATTTCTCTTCCCTCTCACTAAACAATACATGAGGTTTTAAAAACTCAGTAGAGTTTACATGGGCATTTAAGCATTTAAGCATTTACATGAGTTTTAAAAACTCAATAGAGTTTTTTAAAAGGGCCAGAATTTAGAGACATCAAGTGTCATTCTTATAAAATAGGACAAGACTATTTTTCAAGTACTTCTGTAGAATTTGGATGCACGATTCCAGTTCTTATTAGATCATCTCGGGAAGGGTTAACTTCCATTCCTTATTTCCCGCTTAAAAATTGTCACTTACATTATAGTCAGTTTAATTCCAGTGAGTGGACAAAAATACTTGTGTTTGAAGCCTTCCCTTAGCTTGTATCATTTGCAAAAGTGTTCAAAGCTTAGATGGAAAAATTTTACCCTTTTAGCTCAACGCTTCTTAAAAAAAAGAAAAAGTATGTGAAATCTAATGTAAGTTAAATGAAAAGTTGTAGTCCTCTATACAACCTCTCAAAATAGAAAGCAATAATAGGTTTACTTGAGTGATACCCTGAAATAAATACATTCAGAGTGATCTCATTAGATACAGACTTTCTTTGCCTTTAGTCTAGTCAAGTACCTATAATTTTCCTTCAAGGTCAAACTGTAGGATGTTCGATCTGAAGCAAAATCACAGCATTTCTTTCCACTAAATCCTGGTTTCCTGAAGCTCTGAAGTGCTATGCGAACACCATGAGCTGCACCATTTGTTCTGTGTTCATTTACGAGTCCAATTTAGTGTTAGATGCTATCCTTGCAATGTTTAGCTTCAGGAAGTTAACTAGAATGAGGCAGTTGCCTAAGAGATTAGATGTTATCACATATAATAATATAAAAAAACAAAATCAGTTTTGAATTAAGCTACTATAAATCTAGAGAAGACATTTAGTAAAGGCTAACACTAAGATAAGAGACCTTATGGCTATTTTGTAAATATAATCTAAGAACACAATATATAGCATCAACTCAAGTTGTTATTAAATTTTCTGTACAGCTTTAGTGTCAATATCCTGCTAATGAAATGAGCAGACGCTTTCTAACTTTACAATTCCCCTGAAAAGGTTTTCTTCTGTAGTAGCAAGCTGTTAAAAAGCACTATTCGGAGCCACTACCTGAAAATGCTGCAGACGCCTGGAAACACCCACCAGGAGACCTCTCTTTCCACACTGGCATTAGCCTTTGATAAAAACCAAACCTGTAAATGTGTAACTTCTGAGTGTGACCAGTACATCCTTCCACAGGCGCTAGAAATCAGCAGTGATGTCAGGAAATGTATCTATTCTATATATACGAGTAGAAGCTCAATATTCAGACATGACCTCTACCCACATTTTCATCATATTCCTTCAAGAATTATGGACATAGATTCTAAACTAAAAAAAGATTTCTAGTAGTTTACTTCTTTTCTACAAGAGAGCTTCTGAAACTTGAGAGAACGATATATGCCCTTATGAAACATTATCTAGTTCCATATAAGGATAAATGCACTCATTGAGCCATGACTTGGTTTTGAATTGTATGTCACAACCATTTTGAAATAACTTTGTTGTGTCAATATAAGCAGATATATTTAAATTTTGGGTTACTTTATTAGAAATTACTAGTGTGAGATTTCTTCCTTCACAAATTTACAAGTTAAAGCAATAGTGTCAGAACAGTGAATTTACATTTAGTCTTGGTTGTCCTAAATCTTTCTCTGTACAATTTGAAATTCCAACACTAAGAGACATATATAGGAGGAAAAGGAAAATTGATCATTGGTTCATATAGTCTGTGCATGGCATATACTGCTTTAAGTCAAAATTCGCCCTACAGTATTTTAGGACCACTTTTATTTTAATCACACTGCATTCCAAGTTGCTATAGATGTATTTTTATATTATATTACTATGATATCATATGATATCATTATATTAATATTATACATTTCACACATTATTATAGATATCTGTAGGAAAAAAAAGTCTATGATTTGCTTTACTAGGAATTCCTTCTTTTTCAGTTATTAAGCTTTGCCTGTGTTACACAAGCATAATATCTTTTAACATTCTAGAAGTTCGTGATCAAATTACATTATTTTTACCAAAAAGTGCGTTCAATCGATCTCCAAACCATGCAATAATTTGCAAAGATTCATGCTGGAAAAGGACTCAGTCTTGCCCAGTATGAATTCTCTTTCCAAGATACATTTAATTAATCATATGTTGCCTTTTTTATACCATTGAATCAAACATTTTCCTCTTAGTATGATTTGAAAATAGAGTTTTAGAAATTTCAGAGCAACAGATGCAGAAATTTTAATGTGGAATACTTTGTTTTGCATTCTTTAAACAGTATTTTCTGAGATCCACAAGCCTGTGAGGGTTAAAATCTTGTTTAAATTTCATTTAATTTCTGAAAGGTTTTGCTTCTCTGAAGATTTAGAATTAATCATAGTAAATAATAAAAGAACACATAACCTTTAGTAACTAGAACAGATTAAACAACATTTGTAATTAATAAGCATTACCTCATTATTAAATGGCATCAGGGATGACTGTTTTATAGCCATATTAACATTGATGGAAAACGTTGAAGTATCTAAATGTCAAGCCATTTTCCTTCGTTTTCAAGCATTCTTCCTTTCTAATGCATAACAAATTGGTCAAGCTCCAGCACCTATATAGCAGAAAGGTTGCTAAAGCACCGGTATGATCCCATTCTAACCTATTGTTCACCCGGGTTAAATATTCCTGGTGTTAAAAAAAGTTTCAAGGCTGTGTGCAGCTATAAATAGCATATCTGAACAACTATAGACACTGTAGCTGAGAACAGATTGTAGAAATGCTTCTGGAGTATTCGTACAGACAATTTTAATCTCCACTAAAAAAAAACCTCAGCATACTATTAAACTTCAAGTGAAATGTAAAGTTGTGGAAACCACTCATAGTGGTCACATTTAATCCATTGTAACATTTTGCTGAGGAGATATGAAGTCATTTCTTCTTCCAAAACAAGAACAATTCTTGTAAAAAAAAAAAAGGACAATTTCCCAATGCTTTATGATTAGTCATATGATTCTCTGGTTTTTATCTGATTGGTAAAGTTCCTCAAATGTTCAAAGAAATAGATAGTACAACAGATAGTACATATCAACTGGATGGATTCCTTTATCCATCACCCTCTGGCACAGAACATAATCCACTCAGCTTTTAAAGATCCTTAAAATTATCACTTATGTAGACTTATTAATTCAGGATATGATAATCACTCCAAAAGCCATCTCCTACAGCCTGTCATGCTTTTACAGACAGCATCATTAGGACAGACTAGTATTCATCAAACCTCAGTGAACTTAAAGTAAATTAAATCTCCTATTGAGATTATCGGATTCTGTCACACCTCCAATTTAACATAATCAAAAGACACCACAAAGAGATGCATTTAAAGGGCACATATGCTTCTTGTTGCTATGAATGTGCTTACAGAAAGAATTTGATAAAGGCTTCCTAGATATGAATACAAGCTGCTAAATGCTTAAAAATTTAAGGTGAAATTGTCACAGCACCAGCCTGCCATAGTTCAAGAATTGTTTGGACAGGCACATGGTGTGACTTGGGAATGATGCTATGCAAGACAAGGAGTTGGACTCAATGATCCTTTTGGGTCCCTCACAACTTGTTGCATTCTGTGAGATCTAAGAACTTAGCACTGCTGTAGCTCAGTATGGGTATTTTTTACAGAACATTTTTTTCCTAGTGAAGATAAAAGTGTGTATAAGCACTTGTAATGAAACAGCGTCCTTATTTGGTATGCAACATTGCTCCTTTTTTGAAGAGTTATTTCATCTTTATATTTTACATAAATGTAATAGTAAAAGAGGAACCGGTTGCCTGGAAAGCATCCATACAAGTCTACTGAGTACCTGTATCCTCATAGAGTGTAATTGTACCATTTATTTCACTCTAAGACAAAGACATAAAATTTCAGCCTCATTAGGTTTTAGGATGTGGAAGTTGTTTTTTCTACAACACATTAACTTTTTTTACAAGAGAATGAGACACAAAATTGGCATAATCATTTACAAATGTTAAATAATACTTAGTTAATCTTTCTTGGCAATACATGGAAATACCAAAAAACCCTGAGGGCAAAGTTAATGCTTTGCTG
Organism: Mohoua ochrocephala; assembly: GCA_013398855.1. Lineage (NCBI taxonomy): Eukaryota > Metazoa > Chordata > Aves > Passeriformes > Acanthizidae > Mohoua > Mohoua ochrocephala. The sequence goes on along the minus strand of VZTA01018765.1, from coordinate 4,403 downwards.
ATTACTACATAGAGTTGATTTTTCATAACAGTATGAAGAAATTTGTTAGTGTATAACAGTTCTACTCTATATAACAAATAAAGATATGATAAACTGACTGTATTAAATATGTTTGTTTCTATTTATAGCGCCTGTTCCTTCAGATTCATAAATGTGTCCTGTAGAATTTTGTGAGTATCACATTGCAATATTACTGTAAGCTGCATGAAATTTCACTGAGTTTCTAAGAGATTTATACATATGTTGCAATATGGAGTAGCCTACCTACATATGCAACAGGAAACCTTATAACCTGAATGCTATGACTGGTACTTGGGAGTGAAAGATAGATTGAAGAGATTTCACAGACAGAATCCAAGAAAAAACTTGCTTGAGGAGCAAATTATAATCTCAGTCTGAATTGGAAAGGTAATTATTTTCTTTCCCTCAAGAAATGAGATCAGAATTTTATAATTATGTAATACTGTTAGTATTGTATATTACTTTAAGATGCCTGTTCCAATTACTTGTGAACTTGTAACCTATCAACTTTAAGTATATTGCTTATCCAATTAAGGCCAGAATGCTACTTACTTACTAAAGATAAGGGCTTCAAAGAGCAGAGTGTAGCCTACTGATAGTCCTTGCAAGTTTCTTTGCTCTTGTCTTGGACCGTGACAACAGGAAAAAAATATGAAATAAAATACTACCAAAATGAAGACCACATGGGACTTTCAAGGTATAACCCATAAAGCAAATGAGGGAATATTTAGATTTTGGCAAAGAACTTAAGAAAAGATTTTGAGTATGCTAGAGAAACATAGGATCACCTGTGTGGAAGTGAATGTGTTAAGGGAGAATGGCAAAGCTGCTGAGGAAAAAGTCTGGAAGCAGTCTATTTGCTCCTGCTATACCAATTTTGTTTCTTTTATTTGTTCTTTTCTTTCACTGATTCAGTTGAAAAGTCAGTGACATAGAAGCTGCTTTGAAATTTGTTTAACTGAGAGTGAACTGACCTAGATGAGCGCATGTGGGAGTCAGGCTCACACATGACATTTGAAAAGTACAGCATTAAATAAATGTCAGTCATCCATATATCATCAAGGAGCTCCTCAAAGCCAAGTTTAGAGTAATTCATATTACTCAAAGCTCCTTTGAAGGGTTCCAGGACAATTAAATTGCTAGGAGCTCACAGTATGCCTCGTAGTGTGAATTGCCTGATAAAGCTAGTCTGAGATGATTAGAAAAAAAACAGCCTCACAAAATATGGACGAGGCATTGGAATGAATATTTTCCTCCAGCTTTATGTTCCTTTACCTTAAACACATCTTAAAAAATCTAAACTCGAACTTTCTTCTAACACTGTCTGCTGATCTACTATCATTAAACAAACACCAAGGTATTAACTCTATATGACTAAAAGTTATGGCAAGTCTTACAAAGATGACAGTCAGATATTTTCAAACCTATGAGAAACATGCCTCTGCAACAACAGGAAAGTCACAATGTAAGCTGCAATATTTTTCTTATTAATTCAATGTTTATTTGAAAACAATAATTAAATAGTCCTTTACAGTTTAATAGAAGCAACAAAAGCTACCTCATTTATGCCTTTGTTTTTAGACTTTTCACATTTTTCTATCCAATATGTTTTCTGATGCCTCAGAGCAAAGAAGAGAATTCGACTAAAATTTAGTTTATTATACTATAAACCATCCTTAAATGCGTTTCTGAAGTTTTCCAATTCCGTGGCAGTACACTTCTAAGGAAAAAAAAAAGCCACACAAAACCACCTTCAGAGTCTACTTTGTTCTCTAGCATTGATAAAATGTCTTAATATCATAGAGGGTATTATAGGAGATTTGTTTAAATTAGAACCCTTTTTCTTCACTACTTTTAAACATATAAATAGCTTATCTTGATGTAAAATCAATAAATGTTTCATTTCCACTTCTAATTACCTCTGGTCCTGCTTATAACAAATTCCCTTTAAAACAGACAACCTGACAAATTCTTTAAATGAAGTCCTACAAAATCCTGGCAAGGCAGGGATAAAAAAAGTGTTCTGTGAAGAACCCAGTCATGCAGTGAATATTGTGTCTGTGTCCATGATCCTGTGTGACTGAAACTGTTTATCAAGCTATCCAGAGTGTGTGTAATCATGGGCGAAGTGGTAGCTGAGTTGAATACATGAGGACTTTCAACTATAACTTTCATGTTCTTCTGTTGCTGCCTAACCAATGAGACAAAATCCTAATTAAAAGAAAGACTTTTTTTCCATTGCATCTCCAAAAATGTTAAATGATAACATACTTGAAAAACATTGTAAATTTTTTTCTGTTTTCAAAATAAAAAAATTAAAATTAGTACAAGTCCAGAATTATATCATGGGTTATATATTTTTATTGAGGTTATGAATTCATTGCACCATTTTTGAACTTCTGGTTCTTTTGGGTATATTAAAACTCTGCAGTAATAAGGCTAAGATTATGTTTGAAGAACCAAGTTGTGACTGAATTTTTTTAGACTTCATCCTTCCGTATTCCATAATGGGGGAGCAACCTCTGCCTATGCCCAATAGCTTACTGATTGATTTTGCTTCTGCCTTACTCTGAAGGACAGTGGTGTGTTTTCCTAACAAGATACAATCAGCTGGATAAGGATGTTGGACAAGGAATACTAATCACTTCATACTGGTACCAAAGTCTGTATAAGGGCTACAATGTCATCAAAGCCTGCGTGATGACACTAGAATGTCTGTATTTGAGCATGGTACTTCCTTTTTTCCTCATGTCTGCCAGGCATTGGCAATGCACAGATATTATTGGCCTAAGTTCTGCAAAAAACCCAGTAGAAGCCTTAATACTAAATCAAACCAAGGCCAAAAGTATGTCTATATTTAAGAACTATGTGGTTTTTTTCAATTTTCCTCTTGCAAAATTACTGTATTACCCCAGAAATAGTACCAAGAGGAAAAATGTCTGTACAAATAGTTTGTAGCAACAGAGTTATTATGTCACCTTACTATGCTCTTAACATATCCATAAATGCTGTGGCAAAGTCTGGAAGGCTGAGAAAGTGAATTTGTCCTTGCAAGTTCCTCAAGTATCTGCATTTACTTTATAGAACCCATAAGCCAACTGTTTTTCTTACTTGGGCACCTTCATCAGAAACATAAAACTTAACTGAGCTACAACCTGGCCTTTATCTTGTTCTTAAAGGTGCTTCTTTTACTGCAATTTCTGTATTGCTGTAGAGTACACCAATAAGTTCAGAAAAGAGTCCATGTAGAGAGACAGGGTAGGAATCCGGTTTATCTACATAAATGTCTACCTAAAACTAGATGTCCGAACACAAGATCAGATGTCTGAATTTACATTCTGTAACTGTTGTTGTAATCAGCACACTCAGTAAGATTTACCCCACCTGCTTAATCTTTTGAATACCTCTCTAGAAACTGAGAACTATATTCAATAAGTTCCTACCTTCAGTAAGAGGAACCAGGATATCAAACCCACATATAAGTACTTATCCTGTAGACACTCAGAGTAATGGTGAGATGAATCCCTCCTGCAGAACTGCAGGTATATGAAACCCTGCAACAACTGCAGTAGGAAAGTACCAAATAGTGAGGTAACAGTGACCAGCATGAGTACATGCTTAGGTTAAGCTGACCACAAGAATTGGCTAATTTACTCAGATGGAAAACCAGATAAGTTTCTTGCATTTCTCTTTTTAATAAGTTCAGTGCTGATAATGATGACAATGAGGAAAAATATAGTAATGAGAAGTGAAAAATATATTATCATGATTTAATTATAAAGCAAACTTCTTTGACAATCTTTGATGATAAGCACATGACAAAAATGTGATGAGAACAAGAAATTGAAAGAAAAGAGTGTGAAGGGGGTTGAAATAAATGTATGGCACGATATATGATGTTGCATATATGAAGGCAATTAACTCCAAACTATGGGTGTGAAGCCTCTGGAGGATTATACTGCCTGCATATTGTTTAACTGCCCAAAGGGAAAGAAAATATTTTCCTTTACCTATTGTGGTCAACTTGGCTGACCACCAGGTGCTCACTAAGCCATTCTATCACTTCCCCTCCTAGACAGAAAAGGGGAGAAAATTAGATTAAAAGCTCATGGGTCATGAAAAGCAGAGGGAGATAAACTTACCAATTATTATCACGGGCAAAGTGGACAACTTGGCAGGAAATTAATTTAATTTATTTTCAGTTAATAGCAGAGTAGGATAGTGAGAAATAAAAGCAGCTAAAACCACTTTTCCCATCTCTCTTCCTCCCAGGTTGAACTTTACTCCTGGCTCTTCTGCCTCCTTCCCACAGGTGGCACAGAGGGATGGGGAATGGGCTTGTGTCCACTTCATCCCATATTTTCTCTGCTGCTCCTTCCTCC